>OX418216.1:150728641-150899103 GCA_948455865.1 Conomelus anceps
ACTCTCAGCAGCTAGGCCAAAGACAGGCCTGCAAAACTAAACGTGTTTTGCACATCAATTAGACTAGTCTAGTTAGGCCGGTTTTATACACCGCGTTCGCTGTCGCGCGACAATAAACGTTTTAAAGATTTCGGCCGATTTTATGCTCCGAGTTTCCCGTAGCTCGATAATAAACGCGGTGATGAACAATTGAGTCAAGGGCTTGGGGATCTGTGATGGGTCCACATTTATTTTCTACCTGTAGTGTACAGGGCAACAGGTTGTTGGGTTGTAGGAGAGTACAGCTATTGTTCCTAGATCTATAAATGCCCATTGATCTATGAATGACTAGTATGAATGACTAATTTTTCCTGGGAAGGACCCCCGGACACCCTTCACCCTGGGGGGTATGGAATACCCCTCAGACCCCCCTGGGACCACTAAATCGCTATGCTACTGGATGAAGCTTTTCTTTTTTGTTCACTATTCTAAAAAATACTATTTTTCTTCTTCTACCTATCTATTCCGTAGAACCTGAAAGGAGATTGAAATACTTACAAGTTACATTGATTACACAACATTTTTTGTCACACAACTCCACAAAATATGTACTCCAAAATGTGCGCTCTATAGTCAACACCAACAAGGAAGGCTCAAATCAACAAATTGGTCAAACTTTCAAACGATTATAGAACAATAGAAAAAGGAAGAAGGAAGGAATATTTCCATCATTACAAACAATAGGACAACCCTTTCCAATCCCATCAACCTGTTGCTTTGGCTATCTTCAGGTAGAAAATAAAAGTGGACCCACCACAGATCCCGAAGCCAAAACTCTTCCAGGGAGTAAAAAGGAATGATACTCAGGGTTTCAAGAAGGGACCTCTTGAACAGAGAGGCGGGAAGACTTATCAGTGATATTGGCAACTTATCAAAAATTTTTAGTTCCAATAACCTGTAAGGAGTTTTGTATTTTTGTCAACCTTGTGTGCTGAGTATCAAGTTGGTGACTTTGGCGGTGTTGTATTCATGAATCATACCTCTTGTTTTCATGTTGGACTTATTCTTATGAATGTGCTGAGCCACAATAAAAATATATTGACTGTAAACTGTAAGAATTCTAAGTGAAACAAAAAACGGCGTACAAAGTTCCCTGTATGTGGCTCCCATAATAATTCTTACAGCTTTTTTCAGGAGTAGTAGAACATCTGACACATGACTTCTTCCACCCCAGTGTAAGATGCCATAAGACAATAGGCTATGAAACAAGCTGAAATATGCCGCACGCAGGTAGTTATCGGGTAAGTGGCCCTTGAGGGATCTGATCAGATAAATAGACTCGGGAAAGCCTACTACAAAGATACCTGCAATGAGGCTCCAATGTTAACTTGTTATCTATATAGACACCCAGGAACTTGGTGAAATTTTCAGAAACAGACTGTGAGCCAGCCCAATGCTTCAATCCACTGATAAGCGTTTGAGTCTTTCCATCAGTGAACCCATTGGCTCTAAGCCACTCATTCCTGAAGGCCTCTAGGCCTCATTCCTGAAACTCTCCATCTTAACCCTCAACTTATCCAAATTTACATCACAAGAGAGCAGGGAAGTGTCATCTGCATACAAAATAGAGTCAGTTGAAATACCACAGGGGAGTTTATTGATCATTAGCAAGAGTTTCCTGTTAACCATTAAATGCGACGATTTCATTTAAGTTTGTCCTTTTATGCATGTCGAGCTTTTTGAGACGCGTTTTTGTCGTTGAGCGTTTTAAAAATGAAGCGGCAGGTAATTGAAACGCATGACTTAAATACTGTCGCGGAAAGGCTCAAATTCATTGAAACTAAATGGGAAGTAGTTTGTTTATTCGTTTTAATACAAAAGCGCGTTTTGTGTCGCTCGAGTCTAGCTCGGCACCAGATCAAAGGAAGATGATTTAGGCTGTCTCAAGGCCGTCTCTACAAAAATATATTTTTTTAATTTCTTATATTTCAGTTTTTAATTGTCATCGTATTCCTCATACTCACTTCAGTAAATATGTTTTTTGACATTTTCTGCTTTGAGCAAAATCACGATTTTTATTAGATTCTGAATTTTACCAACTTTACGCTGTCTCTGTCACATGAACACATTGTCACCGTGTTTTTTGTTGGGTGATCAAATTGTCGCCGCGTTTTTTGTCTCATTGGAAACGCGTGACCAAATTGTTACGCGTTTCTAACACGTTTATTGTCACGCGGCAGGAAACGCGGTGCATAAAACCGGCCTCAGTTGGACTAATGCCGGGTGAGAAAACGTGTTTTGCTAATTAATTAGTCTTCTTACTATAATATTGTCGTCACGTGATTAGTAGGCCACAGATTGGCGGAGAGAGCACGATTTTGGTTTGGTTTTGGCGCTGTGTTGAATATTTCTTTGTATCATTCTCTGATATCTCTTTGTATCATTGAATATTCCTTTGTATCATTGTACTGATAACACGGTGTGCATCATTGGCTTTGTTCATGTATATATAAGCAACTTGTTCAATTTTTAAATCTCAACTTACTAGTAGTTCTCCCCAAAGCAGAACAACGGGCGACGGTGCGACATTGTCGCAGAACGAGAAGGAGGCCTGCAGAAAGATCGGCCAAGTGGTGTAAAACTAAGCTGTAGCACCCAGAAATGGAATTTTGTATTTTACAAAAAAAAAAAAAATGAAACTATCACTGTAATGATGACTTGCAGTAACAATTTTATTGCACAAAAACGAATAATAAATATGCTGGAAGACACTCGGTGAGTCGGCAGTGTGTAGGCTATAGCCCAACCGGCTAGCAGAAATTTATGCTCACAACTCCTGTCTCAGCGGCTATTTGTGAAAGTTGGGGCTCTATTATTGCCTCTGTAATTCTAAAGCTGTGTCTCCACCAACCGAACATGCTCGGCGAACAGTGTTCGCTGGAATCAGCTGATGTCGCCGAACATTTTTTGGAGTTGGTTTGGTGTGGACGCCTTCTCGAACATTATGATCGGTATGGTGGGGTTAGTGGCGGGAACCTGTTGTTGGTCGTCACTGTTCGCTCACAGACCGAACATTTCAATTGAACTCACGAACATGTTCGGTAACCCATAAGTTTAATGATTGCCCGTTTTTTGTATTCGCCAACAATGTTCGGCAGACATGTTCGGTTGGTGGAGATGCGGCTTTAAGCGTTCAGCAGCCAATGATGCCTCCAATCCAATAGAGGTAGGAACTACTGACAAACTAGCTTATATTGTGATCAATGGGCCTCCACTGGGTTATAAAGGAAATAAACGACTTTTAAAGTTGGATTTATGGAAGTAATTTCCAAAAAAAACTTCAAGCCAACATCCACAAATAAACAGATGTCAGAAGTGATTACTTCCAAAGTAATTAGTAGGATACAAAATAAGTTAAATGACACAACCATGCCATGTTTTTTGTAGTTTAATCTAATTTTTTCTGTAATACATACAAAATCAGTGTAAACAATTTGTTTAATCCACATTAAATACAGATTATTAAATTTGATAAATTTATTTTATTTTCCTTTTTCTAATCAATAAACAGATCTCTAGCTTTAGCCTCTAAGCTCTTTAGAATTATTAGGTTAAGTGACCAAAATCCAAAGCTAAGCATTTCTGCAGCTACTATGTAAAATTACATACATGTATTTATACATTCATAATGTATTTATACTTGTATTCACTTGAAAAGTTAGTAAAAATACACTTTAATATTGCTTATTAAACTAACTCGTGAATTAAAGTTTAGTAACCTACCAACCATCCAGACTAAATTTTAATAATTTATATTTACTATAAATATCGAAAGAAAATTTGAATATTTCTCGCTCTCTCTCTCTCTCTCTCTCTCTCTCTCTCTCTCTCTCTCTCTGGTTAAGTGTCAAGAATGGACGAATCTTTGTCCAAACTTCGCCATTTCATGTAATTGCATCACTTAGATTGTCATTACTAGAGCTTATATCATTAATAACATACAAACATCATTGTAAATAATTTCTAGCACTATAAAAATTATAATCCAAGTCTATATATAGTATCTAGGTGATGTTGACAATTTTGTCTTAACTAATCATATTATGCGAAATTTGTAAACTTACATGAATAAAGAAATCTAATCTAATCTAATCTCTCTATAGGGTTGAGTGTAAGAGAGGACCAGGAGTCCTAACTTCACACTTAATAAAGGCAATCATTTTCTGTCTCTCCCGGTTGTGTCAAGAATGGACGAATCTCTGTCCAAACTTCGCCATTTCATGTAATTGCATCACTTAGATTGTGTCATCACCATAGCTTATATCATTAATATCATACAAAAAGTAAACAGGTCGATTGAGAACCTCCTTCTGTTTTGGAAGTCGGTTAAACAGATCATTGCAAATAATTTCTTGCTCTTTATCTGAGTTTACTATAGCATCTATGTGATGTTGATAATTTTGTTTTAACCACTCGCATATAAAATTTGTAAATTTACATGAATAAAGAAATCTGATCTCACTCGTCTCTCATTCTTTCCCTCGCCATCCACTCAATCAATCTCCCTTCCTCTCAACCACTCTCACTCCCTTCTCTCTCTCTTCCTCGCCCATATTCTCTCCCTCACCCATACTCACTTTCTCTCTATGTCGTCCTATTCCTGTGCAATTTTCTCTTTTTTAGCCTGCAGTTATCATCATCATCATCTCCATTGATTTGCGTGCAGATAATGGCAAGGTCATTAGCACAGCAGCACCGAGCTAGCCCTGCAATGCCATGCCCCAGTGCCATGTGTTGACTACTGATTAGATGTAGATGATGATAGGTTAGGTTAGGTTGTAGCATTCTTCTCATTTGTTACATTCTACATGTGTGTACACTTCCGTATACAAGCACAGGCTAATTATTACGAAGCACAAAAATCGATTTCCATTTTTTTTATTTCTCCTTTCCTCTTTTTACGCTTCTTCTACTTTGTCTTCTCGTCGTCATCATCCTCCTCCCACTCTTCCTCATCCTCCTCCTCTGCCTCTACCGCCTCCTCTTCATCACTACTTCCTCCTCCTTCTTCTCCTCTTGCTCCTCTTGCTCCCCTTCCTCTACCGCTTCCTCTACCGCTTCCTCTACTTCCTTTTTCACCCCCTTCTCCTCATTTTCCTCTTGAACTTCAGCCTCCTCATCCCTTTCCTTCTCCTCTTACTCATCCTCCTCATCTATTGTCCTCTTCCTCTTCATCCTTCTCTTCTTCCTTTACTCCACTTTCTCTTTCATATCTTCCTCCTTCTCCACCTCCTTCTACTTCTTCCTCCTCCTCCTCTATCGTCCTCTACCTCTTCCTTTCTTCTTCTTTTTCATCTTCATCCCTCTCTTCCTCCTCCTTTTTCTTCCCCTCCTACTCTCCCTTCTTCCACCACCATCCTCTTCCTTCTCTACTCCACTTTTTCTTTCATCTTTTCCTCCTTCTCCTTTTCCTCCACCTCCTTCTACTTCCTCCTTCTCCTCCGCCCCCTTCTACTTTCTCCTTCTCCGCCTCCTTCTTCTTCCTACTTCTCCCACTCGTCTTATTCCTCTTTTGTATATTTTGTTCAGCTCCTCTCACTTGAAATTAACACCTAAATGAACGCCCTAGAAATTTCTAAATGAGTAAATTTATGAAGATAAATCACTATTTTTGGCCATTTTTATTTCTGTAACGAAGCTTTCCAAATCCCATGTTTATGTGAAAATTTTCTTCATTTTTATGAGATATATCAGCTAGTGCAGTGTGGAAGATTCCTCGTGGAACAAACTGTATATCAAAGCTAGATTCAAAAGAGTAGGTCAGCATCAAGGTTAATAGAAACGAGGTTGTTCCATAACTCGCTCAAATTAGCTGAATAGAAAAGTCGTGACGTCACACTGTTCAGAATTACCCATAACTTGCAAATTTCAGCTCTATTTATTCACTTTTTCTGTAAAATTTTTTAGTTTTTTTCGTATCGCAGATTTGAATCTATATCTTGATCAGCTGTCAGTGATATGGGTTTGGGTTACCCAATGCTCCTAAACTTGAATACGTCATATCTCCACCATTTTTTCAGTTCTCAAAAAACGGAACAAACTTGTTTTTACTAAGCAAAGGGTGAAAATAAGTTGGAATAGCAAAGCTGTTACGTCATATTCAGCAAAGCATCAGTGAAAATTATAGGCCTGTAGCCTGTAGTATTATAATATGGAGATTCAGGTTCAAAAGCTCTCCGTGAGAGATAAAGAATATGGAAGAAAGGGTGTGTTTCTGAGATAAATATTTACTGATGGAGTGAGAGAGTAAAGAGTGATAGATAGAATGATAGAAAGGAGGACTGAGGGAGTGTGAGTGAATCTGTGAGTAGGAGAAGCGAGAGAGGCTGAAAAAAGGAAAAAAAATAGAATAGAGTCGTATTCAGAATGCTCTCAGGGAGAAACAGAGATAGAAAATGGGCGAGAGGGTGTGTCACAGAGTGAGAGAGACGGGAATAGAAATGAGGGAGTTTCAGTGAGTGTGTGAGAGAGTGAATGAGAGAGAAGATAAAAATGAGTTTTGCGTAGATGAAATATAGAAATGCGTAGTTTGAAGGGCATGACGATTTTTTTTTAGTTGTAGGCCTCCTTTCATTGATTTGAATGTCTGCTTGCTCTTCATAGTAGATCTTTCTTTCTCCTTTCACTCCCCCATCCGTGTTTCTCCCTTGCTCTTTCTGAGTAAACTTCGTCTTGACCTGATTTCCTTTGAGAATGGTGTCACAATCACTTCCCCTCTCAAAGGTCACTCTTGGTGATCTCTTTCACCCTCTTCTTCTAGTCTTCTTCTTCAACTTCTTCTTCTTCCCCTTTCCCTTCTTCTTCTTTGTCTTCTTCTTCATCTTCCTCCTCTTCTTCCTCTTCTTTTTATTCGTCTTCTTTTCCTCCCCTAAGTTCTCTTTCACGGTAGTTTTTTTTAATGCTCTCTTCTTTTTCTTCTTCCTTCTCTTCGTCTTCTTCTGCTTCTTTTAATTCTTCTACTTTCTCTTCGATTTCTTTTCCTTCTCTTCCATACCTCCTTTCCCTTTCTTGCTCTTGCTCTTCCAACTTCTTCTTCTTCTCCTTCTCTCATCCTCCTCCTCCTCATACATCTTCTTCTTCTCCTACTCCACCTCCTCACTCTTGCTTTTCTTTTTTATCCCTTCGTCGGGTTTTCTTCCTCCTCCTCCTCCTCCTCCCCATCCTCCTCCTCCTCCCCATCCTCCTCCTCCTCCTCCTCCTCCTCCTCCTCCTCCTCCTCCTCCTCCTCCTCCTCCTCCTCCTCCTCCTCCTCCTCCTCCTCCTCACCATAGTTTTTTAACGCTTCTGTTTCCCTTTGCCTGAAACCTTTTGCCTAGCCTAACCTTTCGACGGTGTGCTCAGCCTATGGCTTGACCTTGGCCCGCCCCACAAAAATAGAGTTTGTAACACTCTTTCTTTTGCCAGCTGTGGGTTGCTGTTGTTGTTGTTGCTGTTGTTGTTGGAGTGGCTTCAAATAGTTCCCTTTTTCTTTTCTCGGGCGTTGTCTGAAAACAATTGGAAGAGAAATGCGGGGAGAGAGAGAGAGAGGGCATGAGCGTTGGAGAGAGAAAGACGAATTGTGAGGGTTGAAAGGTTGTCTTTGGATGGGGAAATACAATGGGAGGGAGTAGATGTTTTCAGACAACCTTAAAGCTGTGCGCAGGGTTTTTGATCAGAATTTTTTTCGAAGTTTCTTGTTTTGAATATTTTAAGGGCTTTAACATTTTATCTATTTTAAAGATGAATATTGTAATCTGTATAAAGCAGTAAAATAAGTAAATAAAATATGTTCATGCTGTGATTTCAAATTACTGATTAATAATGACAGAATTACCATAGTTTTAACATTATACAAGATTATAAACAATATTGCATTATAAACAATATACAAGAATATTAATTGATTGATGGAGTATTTCAAATTTTACATTAGAACTTTTATATTACAGGTTATTTATTACAGTTATTTTATTTTTAAATAAAACCCCGTTCCTTTTTTAACAGCCTTTTTTTATTGAAGAAACAAGGTTTATATAACAAGTGAAACAAATCTTCTGAATTTTTTATTTCTTGGTTTAAGTGGGTGCACTAGAATCTTTTCTCCATGGATAAACTACTTTATAGCCATACTTCAATAAAAAAATAGACATTAATAATAATAATAATAATAGAAATAACCAACAAAGAAATTTACAATAAAAAAACTTCAGAATAAAACTTTATAAATGGGAAGTTATACCAAAGACAAAACCTCCAAGAGTTGGAACAAAATGAAGTGAAGAGAGAAAAGCTGAATTCGCACTAAAAATGAAAAGCTGCTGGGCAAACAAGAAGAACAAGTCCAAAAAATAAACCATATTTACTCAGCGTCTTCCACTTTGGGAGTTTGACGTCTAATATTAATAATTTTATAATAATAATTCTTATGAAATTGCAATAAAACAATGTGCAGAAAAGGTTGGCTTACAAATATTATTTGAAAAAACAGTGTTTATAACAACAAATTTAGATGCTACCAAATTACAATCCAAATATGGACCAAAATCTTTTGCAACAAGATAAAATACAGAAAGCTCGTGAAGGCCTAGGGATTGTGTGATATATCTATAATAAAAGATGCTTGTCTCTTCATAATACAAAAGTTGGACATTACTATACAGTGATCAAACCAGCAATGTTATATGCCAGCGAGACCCTGTCCCTGAACAGGAAAATAGATATGGAAAATCTAAAGAAGGAAGAAAGAAAAATGGTTAGGAAAATCCCTGGACCAAGGCGTACCGAAAACGGATATACATTACAGAGAACGTCTAAAGTTGATGAATATTCTAATATAGAGAAATATATGAGGAAAAGACGCCTTACATTTTGTGGTCACTTCCAGATCATAGTGTTACGAGAGCAAACAAGCAATTTGTCACGCGCTTGCTCTATTGAAATCATTCTATTGTTTTCATGGTTGGACGTGACTTCGACATCTTCATCCGATCTTCTAATTCTCTCTCCTTAGATGTCTTCGTCATTCTTAGGCGGCGTTCACACCGGCACGATATGCGATTTATCTTATTGAAATCATCGTTAAGATATATCGCAAGGAAGGTTCATACTGCAGGCAATAAATCGGCGCCACCTCTGCGATAAGAATGTGAAGGGAGGGAATATCATGAACCGTAAAAAATGTTGAAGTGTGTACTGTTTTATTTGTATAAAATTGATTTTCAAAATAACCGAACTTCCTCGTTCTTTATATTGTATGTTCTTAATACAGTACCTATATTCTCTATATGTAATTATTCATACAGACGAAATGATTGAGTTCTTGAAGGATTTATAGAGATGATAATACTATGATGAATCATGAATATTGTAAATGCCTGTTGTTTTTGTCTCTGATATGGATAGAATCTTAAACGATGAGATAATGACGAAATTGTAATTCTTTGCTAATTCAACTAGAAAAGTTTGAGCTATTGTGCAATATATCGTAAGCGATGAATCGCACCAAGTGCTGCATGTTATCGGTCTTTGCGATTAGTTGCATACGATACGAGGAAAGAATTTGTTAAGTAAACAGACATAGCGTCATACCAAGCCTACAATATACTACTCCAATATTCTTTCTCCTCTCTCCTTCATTCTATCGGTCTTTACGATTAGTTGCATATTGACTTCGAGTAGTCAACATGTCGGGAAGAGAAGACAAGGCTGTATTACATTTTATTAATTTAGTAAAATCTCGTCAGTGCATCTGGAACTATACCCTTGCCGAATACAGCAAGACAGATGTGACCATCTCTATCAGATTTAAAAAATATTCACATTTTGAATTTGTAATATAGCAATTTGATTACTTGTTTGTCTTTTACATACTGAATAATATAAACAATGCATTTACTTTTGTCTTTCACTTCTGATGCAATTTCCCTCCATGCAGCACTGGTCACATCTGTCTTGCTGTATTCGGCAAGGGTATAGTTCCAGATTCACTGACGAGATTTTACTAAATTAATAAAATGTAATACAGCCTTGTCTTCTCTTCCCGACATGTTGACTACTCGAAGTCAATATGCAACTAATCGTAAAGACCGATAGAATGAAGGAGAGAGGAGAAAGAATATTGGAGTAGTATATTGTAGGCTTGGTATGACGCTATGTCTGTTTACTTAACAAATTCTTTCCTCGTATCGTATGCAACTAATCGCAAAGACCGATAACATGCAGCACTTGGTGCGATTCATCGCTTACGATATATTGCACAATCGCCTTGGTGTGAACCATTTTCATCGCCTCCCTCTGCATTTCAAGTATCTGTCCATGCGTGTCGCGTCTCACGTATCGTTTAAGATAAATCGCATATCGCATATCGTGCCGGTGTGAACGCCGCCTTATTGTTCAGGTCTGCAACTCTCTCACTCAATTGATTTCTCGAGAGATCTATTGATTTCTCCGGATTTCTGGAACGATCGAGATCGTGTCTCTTGAAGATTCTCGATGCGTCTAGTGAGTTCCAATTCTTGGAATTATACAACTACGTACAACTACAAAAGCTATATAAAGGAAGTCCATGTGAACCAGTTAATCAGTTGTACAAAAGCTTACGTGACTGTTAGTTCTCAAACCTGTGTGTGACAGATTGTATTACAGATCTTGTGTCAGTGGAGTAAATAGTGCTTTATTCAGTCTTTAGACGTTGTCAAGTGCAGAGACAAGAGTGTTTACTGTTTATGCAGCTTACTAATAGTTTAAAGACGTTGTGTTAAGTGATATTATTTGGGACTGTCAAATAACGAATTGGACTGTGTTTTGTAAGTGATTAGTGGCTCTTTTTTGTCATTTCTTTCTACATTATTGTACAGTTTATTGGACTCTAGTTTCTTTTGTTATTGATCAGCCTGTAATTACTTATTCATTAATTCTTGTAAATAATTACTGAAAATAGCTATTAGCTTGTCATTTGATGATCTGTCTTATTTAATTAATTGAACTTGCAATTAATTTGTGTGAATAGACTAATTTTGTATAAATAAAGTGCAAGTGTGAACTTTAGTGTTGCCAGCCTTATTTTAGCTATTAGAACCCGTAACAATAGACTAAAAAAATTGTAAATTTTGTAGCGTCACTTGTCAATGGAGTAGAATGGATACGAAATGTTAAAAAAGACCTAGTACTGGCCAAAATAACCAACAAAAAATTTTACAATAGAAACATTTCAGAGTAATACTTCATAAATGGGAAGCTATACAAGAGACAAAAGCTCCAAATAGTTGGAACAAAATGGAGCGAAGAGAGAAAAGCTGAATTCGCACAAAAAATTATGAAAAGCTGGTGTGCAAACAAGAACAAGTCCAAACAATGAACCATCTTTACTCAGCGTCTTCCACTTGAGAGCTTTACGTTTAATAATAGTAATAATAATAATAATAATAATAATAATAAAAAAATAGCCATAACTACAATACAACAAAAAAACAATAGCCATAAAACAATACTACAATACAAAAAAATCGGTTAACTGTTTCCTACTTGTTTATCGTTGTTATTTAGTTTTAAACTTATTATATTTATATGAATATTTTTCTGAATACCCCCAAAGAGTAACTAAAGATCTGTGTGATTGAAAGTGTCTGTCTAGTCTAGCCAATTCTAATACAAGATGTGGCAGAAAGTTATTTTTAATCAGAAGCTAATTTGGTACCGAGGTGTAGCAACAATGCCAAGATTGATTTTCTTTGTCTAAAATTATCTCTTGTAGATAATGGGTTTAATGTTATATCATTTCTGTAAAGATTGAGGAAAAATGTTCAATTTTGATGGGTTCAATGTTATATCATTTCTGAAAAGATTGAGGAAAAAATGTTTAATTCCGAAAATGTTGATTACCAATAATCAAAATAACTAGTGTAATTTAATCGAGATTAAGGGCCGTATTTATGAACGTTCCTTCAGTTTATCTTGACTCGAGGGATTCTTGAAATGTAATGTATTTATAAAGGCATAACAAGCGTTCCTTGAGTCAAGAGAAACTGAAGGAACGTTCATTATATGATAATAATTGTTTGATAGAGAGAATGGGAACTTGTTTGTTGAAGATGTCTCATAAAATTACAAAATTATTTTTGAAATATCAAATTTGGATTTTTTCGGAGGTTGAATCCCACTTAGGACTGTGATCTGTGCCTGGGTTATGAGTTGTATGTTGGTGATCGATGATTTGGACCTACAGTTTTAAGTGCTTTTATAAAATTAATTTTGGATATCGATTCTCAATTTTTTTCAATTAATATTTTCATTCACAATAAATTAGATCTAATAATAAAAAAGATTCAGATTTTTTTAATTCACATTTTATTAGAAACAATAATAAGAAAGAAAAAATGTTTAGTTCTAGTCGTGTCTGTTAGAATTCTATTTATTTAGTTCACGATTAAATTTATAAGTAAACTTGATGAATTTAAATCGATGTTTAATGTTTGATCTAATTTTTCTCTATTTGTTTGCAGGTAATAAATCAATTTGGTGCTCCATTTTGTTGAAGGTCATTCATCAAAGGCATTTTTCCTAATTATCGTATGTATAATTTTCTGAAACCTTTTACTCTAAGCCTGAAATTAGACACATTGCATGTAATGGTATGTAATGTCATGTAAATGGAATGGTGAATGGTATGCATTGAAAAAAGGTACATTGAAATTTGTTGTGTTTTCAAAAATGGTTAAGAAAAACTGTTTTCCTTCTGGAAAATAAATAAAAAAAAAAATGTTTGTATTGTAATTTTTACACTTGCTGAATGTAAAAGGAAAGACAATACGATGTGTTATATTATATAATTACTTCTTTCTTCAAATAAAATTTTTATTGACTCCTTAAAACAAGGGCTTGTTCCATAGGGGAGTAATTTTTAGAAGAATTTGTTCTTTTTCTGAAAATAATTATATTGAATTGACTTCTCATTTTACAATAATTGTATTGGCACTCCACTCATTCCACTCTTTTATAGGGTTCAGTGGTAGAGAGAACCAAGATTCCTAACTCCGCCCTTAATAAAGGCAAAAAATCATTCAATCAATCAATCTATGAAGGTCGATTTAGGAAGTAATTTTCCCAGATACATAAATGATTTTCAATTTTGATTTTTTAATTACCCATAGAAGACATCAGTGATGGCTTTCAAAGTCATATAATTCATAATCTAAGGTTAACCTTATTCCCATTCACATTTTCACTGTAAGTTTTGTAATTTGTCTGTCACATTGGAGATAAACTGTTATTTAAAAAATAGTCATTCGTCATTTAAGATACATTAAATTGTAGACAATATTGAAAAAATAGCGATGTGTCAAAATTCGTTGTTTCCGTGTTCTGTGTATTGGCAGTGTGGATTAAAAGCTACCGTTTAGTGTATGTGCGTGCGTGCGCACGCGCGCGCTTGTGTGTGTGTGAGAGAGAGACAATGTTAATCAGGTTAACCTTCATATTAGTACCGTGTAGTAAGAAAATCGTGTTTTCAACAATGACTTTTCTTAAAGAAGCTGACAGCTTTGAAAATATTGTGACGGCCTATTGTGCTTTATATTCAGCTGATGTGTTTTTTTCACCTGACACTTCTGTTAATTTGTAATTTATTTGACAAGGCATTAGAAAAAAATGGGACAGTTTCCTTGTTAGCAGTTTGCAGGAAGTTGGAGTTGAATACGGAGAGTTTGAGATTGAGTGACTGCCGAAACTATAGCATATCGTGTTTTTAGTATAAATACGGTTGTAACATCATGTATCATTCATTAAAGCTGAGTGCGGGGTTTTTGGCCATAGTTTTTTTTCGAAATTTCTTGTATTGCGTATTATTAGGGCTTTGAAATGTTATCTACTCCTACTGCTGTGAGGGGAAAAATTTTCTTCGATTATTTTGTGAAATATGGGAGGTTGAAGTTTAAATTTTTTGGGTTTTGGGGGCAATTCATCTCACTTATGAGTGATTTTAAACTTTTGACCAATTTTCCATAACTAAAAGACACATTGAGGAATAAAATAGCATATTTTTTATTTCAATCTGAAAAATAGTTTTTTGAAAAATTAATTATTTTTTACAAATTCAAATAAAAAAAAATATTTTGAAAAAACTAATTGCTTGATTGGAGTAAAAAAATATGTCATTCTATTTCTTGAGGTGTCTTTTAGTTACAGAAAATTTATAAAATGTTTAAAATTACTCATAAGTGAGTTCAGTTGCTGCCCCCAAAACCGAAAAATAACAACTTGGAACTCTCATATTTTTCACAAAATAATTTATGAAAAACTTTTTCTCACAGCAATAGATAACATTTCAAGCCCTAATAACATTCAATACAATAAACTTCAAAAAAATGAGCAAAAACTCTAGCTTATCTTTGACTGATGCCACAATGACTATTATTCATTGACCGACCCCTGAAATTCTACCCTCTGTATTTGATCAATAGTGAAGTTACTGATCCTTAAAGTTGAATAAAGTGATAATTTCATATATTTGTGCTATGTTCCTATTAAAACAATTTATTCCTTTCCACAATAGTTCATTATTTACATAATTTACTGGTTTACGAACAAAGTAAGTTACTTACAGCGTGTATAATTTAGTTCTAGACACAGTGAACGTTGAGTAGCGAGTAGAAAAAGCCTACTATTCAGTTTTTCCTTGAGAATAATTCGGTCGTTTTTTCAAAGTACTTTGAAATTACGTCTAATTAGTTTTCAACTTCCATTCAAAGTGTCATAACTTGTAGGCTATAGAGTTACATCATATAGTTACATCATACATTTTCGAAAAGCTGTCTTTCTAAAGTATTCTAAAATAATAATAATAATGCATAATGTTTATAATATAATCTAATTCATAATGTTATAAATACTGTATATAATTTATTTCTATTTTTAATGTTATAATGTCATTTATAATTTTAGTTATTTGTCAACAATAAATTATAAAATCTTTCTAGTTTTGTGTGAGGGTGATGTAGTATTTATATTCATATTTTTCATTAAGTCCAATTTTGTAGTTTGTCTTACAATTTCTGCAATTTCTCAGAGGAGCAGTCTTCAATATCCTTCTCCATGTTAACATAATAAGTGGTGTGAATAAATAAATGAATATTTTATTGCAGTAACAAATGAGAACATCATATGCATTACAACGTCAAACTATAATTAATAGAACTAGTAAATAATAAAAATACACAAATGACAATACAGCTACAGTAAATAAAATAAATAAATAAATAAATAATTTTATTTCTCAATAAACAACAACGGTACAACAATCTTCAACATACACAAGTACATAAGAAATATATTGTGATATTCATTGAGAAAGTAGGCAGGCACCCCCGAGAATAGCCTATATGGGAGTTGCCATCAAAATATTAAATATCTGATATTTTTAGTGATAACAATGATATACTTAATGAACATAATGTACAAGCAACAGAACTCAGAAGTCGAAATAAAAAATAATCTAATATAAATTGAAAAGATTTAAATTAAATCTAATATAATTTTATCTACGACCATGTCATAATGTATACATTACAGTTTCACAATTGATGCCAAAACAGCTGTCTTTTCGAAATGCTTTTTGAAACCCATTGCATAATGAGCTCATTATAGTACAGGTTCTACATTATAACACGGGTTCTGGACCAATTAGAAGCATTTTTGATGGAATCAATATCGTAATTCGATATTGTGAAACTATCAGCTGATTTGATCAAACTGCTACACCAGCTGCTTTAACCTAACAATCTACTATAACTTCTCGTATTTGATATGAGAGGTTAGGTATCTCTGACAGTCACAGGTAAAATGAAATTGTTTTAATTAAATGTATACTAGTGGTCGTAGATAAAATAGTGTATGCAACGATTTTATTTGGCCATTTAAGCACTTTTGAGATATTTATAACAATCGCATTCGCTCGTGTTATAACTTACTTCTAACTCGTGCCTTAATAAGGGTCAAAATAAAATAGTTGCATAAACTACTATTTTGAATTATTCTGTAGTTGAACCTCATCAAACTAAGAGCACTCCTATTTCTTTTTTTTATTGCTGATGATGCCCACATAAGTCCGAGACTTGTGCGTGGGTAATGAGGTGAATGATTAATAATTACACATAGATGCCAGACGGTGGAGCGGGATTCGTACCCACGACCGCTCAAACGACAGCAAGCTGAAGTTGCGACGCCCCAACCAACTTCGCTAATTTCTTGTTCCATAAGTAAAGTGTGATTTGAGCTGAACTCATCATATCAATGAACATTCTCTTTCATGAACAGTTGAATTTGTTGAGTTACTCATATTACAACACTTGAAATACTTGTTATTAGATGTTTGCTTCCTTTGCAATTTTTTAACTAAAAAATCCAAATTTTAGACTGCGTCCAAGTTTAACTAGACGTTCCACTTTCAAGTACAACTAATTACCCATACTTTTCAATACAAGAATATTAATTTATAAGTTCACTTTAAAAACCAAGCACCAAAGCAGTCTAATAGTCCAAAGAAAGTGGATCGTTCTATCATCAGGTAGAGTATTGAAACTCTGTAGACTTCCATTCGAAAATTTTGTAAAAATAACCCTCAGAAGCTAGGGGAAGAAATTTAAATTGGACTCAAATTTGACATCAAATTCTGAACTTTCTTGTTAATGGACAATTTTTACTTTCAAGATTGAAGGTGTAATATAAGACCTGCTGAAAATACTTAGTAACTCTGTATTTGGTGTAAGAGGTGAATTCTGGGGTTGTCAAAAATGTTTTACTTTTCAAATATTGATTTTTGCAGTTTCTATCCTCAATGAAAAATTAAGAAAAGAAAGTGCTTTTGAATCCTTCCTCGAAAATATTATCCCCTTGTTGGGCGAGTGAGGTCTACTGTTCACAGAACTACCAGTAATTTTTTTCTTTACATTATTCTCATCAATATATCTTATTATATATTAAATAAAAGAACCAAACAGGAAATATTAAACTATCAATAAATTTAACCTTCATTTGGAAAATTGATATTTTTCGAATTTTTCATGGATGCTTCCCTTAATATCGTTTTTGATAGTAAAAGTTTGTAGATTGTCTCACCATGTCTAAAAGTTCCTTAATATCGTTTTTAATAGTACAAGTTTGTAGTTTTTTTTTCAAATAATACAAGTTGTTAGTTTGTCTCATGTCTGCAAGTCTCTTAATATCGTTTTTAATAGTACAATTTTGTTGTTTGTCTCACCATGTCTACAAGTGTTGTTATCTTTTTTTATTTGTTCAAGTCTGTAGTTTGTCTCAAAATTTCTACAAGTGTTTTAATATAGTTTTTGATAGTCCTAGGCTGCATTTTTTCTCACCATATCTAAAAGTTTTGATTTTTTTAATAGTACAAGTTTTTAGATTGTCTCACCATCTCTAAAAGTGTCTCCATATCGTTTTAAATAAATAAATATATTTATTTCCACAAAGCTCATATCTAGGAACATTTTACAAAATGAAATCCATAAAATAAAATTATATCAGCACTGAAAATTTACAAAATTTATATCATTACTGAGTAATAAATCATTCACAAAGCCTTCAACGTTAAATCATTACAAAATTGCAAACATTATATCAATATAAAATAATTAAAATCGCAAATTTTATAAAATATAATTTGATAGTTCAATAATCTAAAAGTGTCTCAACATCGTTTTTAATAGTACAAGTTTTATAGTTTTTCCAAAAAATACAAGTTTGTAGTTTGTCTCATGTGTACAAGTATCTCTGTAGTGGCGAAGGTGATATTGTGGAAGATATCAATAATGAATAATAATAAAAAGTTGTCACAAACACATTTATTAAAATAGTGAGATATTAGTTTCGGTTGTTACACCATTGTCAATCTCAAACAAACTAAAAATAAAGTACAGAGTAGCTTGATATATTGTTACAGGTTCTAATAGCTAAAATAAGGCTGGCAACACTAACGCTCACAATTGCACTTTATTTACACAAATTAGTCTATTTACACAAATTAATTGTAAGTTCAATTAATTAAATAAGACAGATCATCAAATGACAAGCTAATAGCTATTTTCAGTAATTATTTACAAGAATTAATGAATAAGTGATTACAGGCTGATCAATAACAAAAGAAACTAGAGTCCAATAAACTGTACAATAGTGTAGAAAGAAATGACAA
This sequence comes from Conomelus anceps, assembly GCA_948455865.1. Classification (NCBI taxonomy): domain Eukaryota; kingdom Metazoa; phylum Arthropoda; class Insecta; order Hemiptera; family Delphacidae; genus Conomelus; species Conomelus anceps. The sequence continues at coordinate 150,746,856 of OX418216.1, forward strand.
AAAGAGCCACTAATCACTTACAAAACACAGTCCAATTCGTTATTTGACAGTCCCAAATAATATCACTTAACACAACGTCTTTAAACTATTAGTAAGCTACATAAACAGTAAACACTTGTACACTGGAAACGAGCATTGTTTACTCCACTGGCACTGGATATGTAACACAATCTGTCACGCAGGTTTGTAAATGTAACTGTCACGCAAGCTTTTGTAGAACTCACTGTCTGGTAATTCCAAGAATTGGAGCTCACCAGACACTTCAAGAATCTTCAAGAAACATGATCTCGATCATTCCAGAAATCTGAAGAAATCACGAGAAGTCAATTGAGTCAGAGAGTTGCAGACTTGAAGAATAAGAATGACAAAGTCATCTAAGGAGAGAGAATTAGAAGATCAGATGAAGATTAGTCGAAGTCACGTCCAACCATAAAAACAATAGAATGATTTAAATAGAACAAGTGCGTGACTAACTGCTTGTTTGCTCTCGTAACACTATACTAAACATGGTCTAACCAACGAACCCATAAGACCAATAGAAGGGCCGTATGCACTAGCGTAGCATTATAGGAGGTGAAGCAAAGTCCGCCATCCATGTAGTGGATAGAAAGACGAAATCGTGTTTTCAAGAGCAGAAAATTTCAATGCGCGCTCTCCAAATAAACTGCAGTTTAACACACTTAGGATTAAGATATAACTTTCAAACTTGGCATGAGTATAGACAATTAGTTTCTAACGATAACAGTGGCATTATAAAAGTTAATGGTTACCTCTATATATTTTAATTAGTTGTTTAAAGTTATATTTTTTGTCCGAGTTTCAAACCATGACATGAAAAAGTGAGTCAGCTACCAAAATTTCCATCTTTTGGGTAGAGATGTGATCAAAGTGAGAAAGTTTTACAGAAATAACGGAATGATTTTTTCATGATTTTTATTTTAATGTACGACTTATACTTTGGTTTAAGTGCAACGTTGAAACGCGATCGGGATGGCGCGCTGTCGTCAGCCGGCTTGCGCATCCGGCATCACAAAGCCAATTATTCACTTATTTCTTGTGTTTGATTCAATACTTCCTTGAAGGTTTATTATTGTAATGTAATAATATTATAGTTAGATTGTTTTTAGTAAATTGTTGATTAAATTAGTCCAACTTTTAAATCTTTCCGTTATGAATGCAGATGAACAAAATCCAAATAGGAAAATGTTTATTAGAACAATGTCATTATTAAATAAAAAATCATCTTTAAAGTCATTGAATCATATAAATCAATGACTACATAAAGTTGAACGTTTACTCAATTTGTCTAATGGGGTAATAACCTATTGTAAAGACCGTACTTTCGCTATCCAGAATGAAATAATTTCCATATGGGCGCCAACCAAACCAACTTTGGGTTGATGAAAAAAGTATTAACTTTTAAATTTTAAATTAAAAGAAAGTGGTAATGTTAAAATAATAAAAATTGATATTAATAAACCTATTCTTCAAGCACTCGCGAAGACACTGAGCACAAAATATATATAACACTTGAAATAGCACTATTAAAGCAGTATTGAATTAGCAATTACTTTATTAGCACTATTAAATTATACGCAATAATTGATATTGCAGAAGGCATTTCAAGAATTAATGTTACATTCAAGATAGGCCAATTGAAACGTCTAGAACATGACTCATTTATACTCAAAATTACATTAACATTTAAAATTTGAAGGCCTAATGCTTAATAAGGCAATACATATTTAACAGAGTTTTCTAAGTTGAAAGCAAGTTTCCTAACAAGTTATATTTAGATCAACCTAGGAATTAATAATAATGACATAAAACAAGATTAACCTTGGCCTATCCCTAACATGGGATAGGCTAAGCAATATACAATGAGTTCAATCAGGATCCTGAATTAAAATGATAGGTTTTACATAAAACATGATTACTGGAACAGTGTATTCAATGTGGACCTACATTTCAATTTAAAACTTAGAGACATTGCATTACAAGAAGATTGAGTAAATATACTAAAATGATCACCTATCTATAAACATAACTGCATAATATCCTACGATCCTACTATCCTACTATCGATCCTACTATCTGAATCGGGACTCTATCTAATATTTAACAAATAAAATGGTAACACTGAAATCCAAGTTGGCTAATCAAATCATCGACTTTCAATTTCATATTATTCTATTATGATTTTATTGTCCAAATAGCCTACATTGGAATAAATGATCAGATAGACACAATTAGTATTTACTAATTATGATGTTTGAAATTTAGCAGTTTAAAAAATTGCAAGTTAATTCAAAGAAAACCAGCTTGATTCAACAAATTATTGCCCTAACTGATGATGCGATAGTTGATTCTCTCAATTAGTATTGAATCAAAGAGTAAGTCCCAATTCAATCAATTTGAAATTAAATTTGCATCTTGATAATAGTTTAATGATGATAAGACTCTAAAATTATATGAAAAAATAGTAGCCTACTTTGAAAAAAGCATAGGATAATATCTTAAAATAATTTATTCCAATATAGGCTATTTAGACAATAAAACCAAAATAGAATAATATGAAACTGATAGTTGATGATCTGATTAGCATACTCGGATTTCAGTGCTAACATTTATTTTATTTAAATTGTGAAAATATATATGTAAATTTAGAATAAATAGCAAAAACTGGCTTCTCAAGCGCTCGCCACTTGGGTGAGTCATCCCTGCGCCGCCATCTTTGTAGTGGACGAGCGCGTAACAAGTGGTGACACCTCGGCGACAAGAAGCCCCTTCTATTGGTCTTATGTGTTCGCTGGGTCTAACCATTTCTAGCCTACTTGTGTATTGTTCTTCTTTGTTACTTTCTAGATGTCCAAGGTTTTTGGTTCTTGATTTTGATTCTTAGTTTTTCTTGTTGCTCCTCCCACCAGTGGGCATGACTTGTTATGGTCTTCAGCCAATCACAAACCTTCAATGAAGGTCAGCCTATCCCTTAGCCAATAGTATCATTCCATGTTTAGTATATATTAAGCTACTCTGTACTTTAGTTTTAGCTTGTTTGAGATTGATAATGGTGTAACAACCGAAACTAATATACTATTGTAATAAATGTGGTTGTGACAAGTTCGTCTTTTCATTCATTATTCTACAAGTGTCTTAATTTAGTTTTCAATGGTACGAGTTGGTGGTTCGTTTCGCCATGTCTACAAATGTTAATATCTTTAGGCCTTGAGATGAATGAATGTCTGTATTATGCAACCGAATATATGTGTCATAGGCCGTAGCATTGTTTGATAGTGATATTATATAATAATTTGATCGAGAAATATCACTTCAGCGATGTGATAATTTCAATTGTTTAGCTGGTGTGATCATGCGCTCTCTTTCAAGAATCGATGATTGAAAAATGAATCCATCAATTGATCGATGAGTGCTTTACAATTGATTGATTGATTGTTGAATGATTGAATGCATAGTTGACGGGTTTTTTCAATAAAGGAAGCAAAGTTCAGATGGCTTATGTATTATCAATAGTTGAATTTTTAAAAGATTTATTCTTATGAACCGGGAATGAAATTTTGTTAATGGTAATGACCCTTCTCTCTTTTGTACCTAGCTGTCTTCTCGTTCTTCCTTTTCTTCCCTTCTTCAACTCTTTGTCTCCTCATTCTCCTCCCCCTCCCCCTTCGCTTCCTTCTTCTCCTACTCGTCCTCCACCACCTTCTCATCCTTCTCCTCCTCCTCCACCACCTCATCTTTCACCTCCTTCTTCTCCTACTCCTCATCCTCTTCCCTTTCTTCCCCTACTACTACTCCTCATATTACTACTCCTCCTCCTCCTACTACTACTACTCCTACTCCTCCTCCTTCCCCACCCTACTCCTCTCCCTCCTCTTACTACTCCTTCTCCACCTCACCCCACTTCCTTGTTTTCTTCCTCTGTCTTCTCCGTTTCCTCATTCTCCTTTTCTTCCTCCTCCTCCTCCTCCTCCTCACTCTTTCTCCTACTTTTCTTTCCCCTTCTCTTCCTCCTCCTCCTCCTCCTCATTTCTTTTTCTTCTCCCCTTCTTCATATTCTCCTCTTCTTCTCGTCTTTCTTCTCCACCCCTCCCCCTTTCTTCTTTTCTATTTTCGTTCTTTTTCTCTTTTTCTCCCTTTGTTCATTTTTTTCTCCTTCTCCTCCTCTTTATTTTCCTTTATCTTCTTCTTTTCTTCTCCCTTTCTTCATCTTTTTCTTCCTCTTCTTCTCCTTCTGCTCATCCTCCTCCTCCATCACCTTAGTTTTTCTTTTTTTCACCCCTTCTTCTTTATCATCCTCTTCATCGCCTCCTTCTCTTCCTCCTCCTGATACTCCTCTTTCTCCTTGTCCTTGGTCTTCCCCTCCTACTACTCCTTCTCTTTCTGATTCTCCTTGTTCTTCTCTTTCTCCATCTCCTGTTCTCCCCCTCCTATCATTCCTCTTTTACACACTTTACACACTACCTCCCCCCACAGCACTTTTATTACTTGTAAATTGCACAAATAAAAGTCATTTATCTATCTATCTATGTATCTCTTTCTCGTACTCCTCCTTCTCCGCCTCCTCCTCGTACTCCTTGTTCTCCCCCTCCTACTCCTCCTTCTTTTTCTCCTTCTCCTTGTTTTTCTCTTTGTCCTCCTACTCCTACTCTTGCTCTTTTTCTTTTTCTTCATGTTAAATGAGTTGGAATATCGAATGAAGCACGTTAAAAGTCTGTAACTACAGATTTTTTACATAGAATTTCCAAAAAACTGTTTTTTTAAAGTTCTAATTAGTTGTGGCCATCAGGCTTACAAGACCCGAATAGTGTATTAAATCACATTCTTAATACAAAATTATTCTCGTAGGAAAACTTTCTTGCCAATATTGAATTATGAGAAATAGAAAATGCGGTGTGTAATTATTGAATGGAACAAGAAGGTGCTATTTTTATTCTCAATTAACAGGATTAAGGAAAAACAAATTAAATTATAGTTATTATTAAAGAAATCAACTATTATAGTACTATTATATTCTGAGAATACTGTGTATCTTTTTTCCTGTAAAGATGGGGCACTGACGGAAGGATAAAAGTATTTCATAAAACAAGTTTGTGTGGTGTTATAACTCACACGACTTTACTGCTTATCTATTAAGGAGTCATTACTTTGATATTATTTTCATAGCCGATAGAAATTCAAATCAAATGAAACCTTATTCACATTTTATGACATTAAAAAATACCTCATAACATTTTTATAAAGGAACATTAACGAAATTGGTTAATTACCCAATATTTTTATTTATTTATTCATGGCAAAAATACCAAAAAGCAAAGACACAAAAGGCTTTCTTCGCACTTTGGTTGCAATTTTCAACACCAAATGTAAGGTTGTGCTAATTCTTCATAATTTTGCCAATTTAAGTCAATTTTTCATAATTTTGCCAATCCAAGTCAATTTTTCACAATGAAGATCAAAGACTAATTCTAGAATATTGTAGCGGAACAATATTAATTTAGAAATACACTGTGAATCATGAAATCTTACTTCATTCGCCTCAAAATAGAATGCTAAAGTTATGATTACTCATAACTTACAGAAAGTTACAGATTACTCATACTTCATTCTTACTCGTACTTCTTACTCGTACGGAAAACCTTGCTTTTTCCTTGATAAAATAATTAATTAATAATCTTAATTCTAAAATTCGCATTAATTCAGTAACATTTATTTATAACAGGGCTTTTCTACTTTTAAGTCAAACATAAATATTTTTAGTTTCGACTTAATCTTCAAATTTTTTAATTTCCATTTGTTGCTGTTGACAATATTTGTATTCCGAAAGTATTCAGTGAGTTGAATTGAATTGAAAATTTTAAATCCATTACCATGCACAGTAATTAGCAATAATTGTTAATAATTTTAGCGAATTTCTTCAAATTCAGCTATTACAGCAGGTCGTGATGTGCGACTTTCACCCGGGACCATGATGGAAATTTGTTTTGGAACCCCCAGAGTACAAAAATCATAGTGGCACAAAATGTTATATATATATATATATATATATATATATATATATATATATATATATATATGTGTCTGATAGCACGATAACTTTTGAAGGAGATGTCCGATTTCCACCAAATTTGGTATACACTTTCCTCTTGTGAATAGCTTGGACAAGTTCGTTAGCCAGGAAAATCCAAAAAGGTTAACCCCCTTTTCGGGGGCATTTTCCCGCCAAAATTAGGGGTTTTCAAGAAAAAAAGGCTTGTATTTGAAAATTTCAGTTCTATTGTTAGACTTTAAGATAGAGCTCATGGAGTCAAAAATTTTAAGGTATTGCACTGCCTTCTAGCTCAACAAATTTTCAAGATATCAAGAAAAAACCATTGTTGTCAAAAGCTGTATCTTGCCCTATGGAGTTAGTTATTTGGTGCTAAAAAAGTGTTTCAGGAAAAAACTTTAATCTTTTTTTTTCTTGACTGTTCCTTATGGTTTTTGAGGCGCTGAATCCGAATTTCAACTCATCCACCTCGAAAAACCAGTGCGTTTTGAGAAAAGCAGCCATTTTCAAAATGGCGTCGAAAATTTTTTAATTTGTCAATTTCTGTGCAATATGAAAAAAGTGATTAGTTATCAGTATTTTTTGGTGATAAAAGCGAATATGGAGCTAGTTTTTTTTAATTTCAAATTATTTTAATTTCAAATTATTTTAATTTCGTGGGGGGAGGGTTTGAGCGAATTTCTTGAAATGCAGATATTACAGTGGGTCGTGATGTGCTACTTCACCCTGGACCACGATGGAAACTTGTTTTGGGTTTTGGGTTCCCTGGAGTAAATTAATATGTTCTACTATGCTCTTTTTTGTTTTTTATGCATGTGTATGAACATAATAAGTGAGCTGTACTGGGACAACTTCCATTTCCCAAAAAATCATAACTTTCAAATTATGAGCGTAAAACATCTACCCTCTCTAAGAATACAGAAATTCGCTAAGTTTTGCAGGTCCTGCGAAAGGAGTATTTTTTTATTGCGGATGATGTCTACATGAATGGAGACTTGTGTGTGGGTAATGAGGTGAATGGGTGAGTGATGAGAAACATTCAAGGCTGAATGAGAATCGAACCCAAGGCTGCAGGAAACGAAGCCAGCCAGAGCCTTATCTTTCACAGATAAGCGCTATAACCAATTGCGCTACCAGAAGTATTATTTCCATCATTAAGAAATATTTTTTCGTCATTCTCGTACATATTCACCACTTAACGAGCATTGAATCGAGCCGGTAAACGTCAGTTTACAGAAAGAACAGCTGATTTTCATTGTCGCATCCTTTTTCATTGCGGTAATGGATATTACCGCATTCCAGCTGATCGAGAATTTGGAAAAACTGCTGATCTTAGAAGTATTTTTAATAATTTACTGCTGTGATGGATTTTGAGGTTATGTCTGATGATGCTTGTTGTATTAACTTAAATTTTATCTTTTTTTTTTACATTTTAGACAAGTATGACAAAAAATATCGTAAGTAACTCGTCCGGGAAGATGTTTACCATACTCGTATGATAATGCCGCACTCGACTTCGTCTCGTGCGTTAACTTATCATACTCATACAGTAATAGTAGTTTATGCAACGATTTTATTTTGACCCTTATTATGGCACGAGTTAGATGTAAGTTATAACACGAGCGAATGCGAGTGTTATAAATATCTCACGAGTGCTTTAATGGCCAAATAAAATCGTTGCATACACTATTTTATCTACGACCACTAGTATACATTTAATTAAAACAATTTCATTTCACCCGTGACTGTCAGAGATACCTAACCTCTCATCTCAAATACGAGAAGTTATAGTAGATTGTTAGGTTAAAGCAGCTGGTGTAGCAGTTTGATCAAATCAGCTGATAGTTTCACAATATTGAATTACGATGTTGATTCCATCAAAAATGCTTCTGATTGTTCCAGAACCCGTGTTATAATGTAGAACCTGTACTATAATGAGCTCATTATGCAACGGGTTTCAAAAATCATTTCGAAAAGACAGCTGTTTTGGCATCAATTGTGAAACTGTAATGTATACATTATGACATGGTCGTAGATAAACACTATTTCCCGCACTTGTAACGTAATATACTATACCATAGCTTTACAAGTATTCTCTATTTAGTCTATTCTAATGCATACGTTACATACCTTTACATACATTTTGTACCTTTACATTCCTTCACAAGTATTCTCTATTTTTTTCTATTTTAATTCATAAAATGACATGTATAAATTTCGTTTGTCTTTAATTGCAATTTCTATTGCAGAGAAATGAAAACGAATAAATGAAATAAAATGAAAATATCAAATAGATAGAACAGAAATAGAACGACAATAGATGTCTTGCAAGTCCCAGTTTTTGAAATACTAGTAAAAATAATAGTGAAAACAGAGTTTTCTCCTCTAATCTGTTTGTACCCTCTTCTTTCTTTTCCTCCCTTTAACCTCTTTTTTCTACTTCATCCTCTCATTTTCTCTCTATATCCTCTTTTCTCTCTTTACCCTTTTCTCTATCTATTTTCCACCTTCTTATTTCTCTCTTCAACCTTTATTATCTCTTTTCACCTTTTCTTTTTCTCTACCCTTTTCTCTCTTTTTCGCCCTCTTCTTTCTCTCTTCAACCTCTTTTTCTCTTGATCATCCTTTTCTCTGCTTAACCTCTTTTCTCTCTCTTAATCTTTTTTTCTCCTCGCCTTTTTTTTCTCTGTTCAACCTATTTTCTCTCTCTTAATCCTATTTTTCTCTACTCACCCTCTATTTTTCTCTTCACCCTCTTTTTCTCTCTTCCCCTCTTTCTCTTCAACTTATTTTTCTCTATCGACCTCTTTAACTTCTCGTTACGCTTTTTCTCTTTAACCTCATTTTATCTCCCTTCATCCTTTTTCTCTTTCTTCAACCTCTTGTTCTCTAATTCTCTTCACCCTCTTTTCACTTTCTTTAACCTCATTTTTCTCTCCCTTCACCCTCTTTTTTCTCTCTTCATCCTTTTTTCTCTTCACCCTCTTTAATCTCTCTTTTTTTCTTTCTTTACCCTTTTTTCTCTTTTCACCCTCTTTTTTCTCTCCAACCTCTTTTTTCTCTCTTGAAGCTAATTTCTCTCTCTTCACCCTATTTTCCCCTCTTACCCTCTTTCTCTCTAACTTCCTTTCTCTCTCTTCAACCTCCTTTCTTCTCTCTTCACCCTCTTTTTAACATCTTTTTCCTCTCTTCAACCATTTTTTCCTCTCTTCAACCTCTTTCCTCTTCACCACCTTTTTTCTCAGTTCAACCTCGATTTTCCTCTTTAGGGTTACAAATAGCATCAGTTATCATTGTATTGTTTTCTCTGTTAAACCTCTTTTTGTCACTCTTTAGGATTGCAAATAGCATCAAACAATTTCTGGCTTACTGTTGAACTTGCAAGTGAAACCATACAGTCACAAATATCTGAGGTGCCAGAAATTTGCTTGCCAAATTCAATGCACCAGGCAGCATTGTCTCTAGTCTAGACTATAAATAAGCCATAATCAATTATTTGGTACTAATATCATCAGGTGATGATGTAATAAAGCGCTTTATGAAGGGGACGGTAAATGTCAATAGCTATCAATTATTTTATCAATACTTACTGTGTCAATGAGAGGGCAATGCTCTCTCTGGGCCTAGACCTATCAGCTGGTTGTAAAATTTAAAACTAAGTTCATACTGAATCTATAATAGACTCCTGGATTGTTTGGTACTCGGCCAGATTAAGTGAGTTATTATACTTATTCTTAACAAATATTTGACTGCATGTCGTTAAATTTCACATGAAAAGTTAATAACTATAATAGACATTGGTCTAATAGACGTAGCACAGCATGTCTAGGTTGACAGTCTAGACTGTTAACGTAGACGTGAAGTAGACTCTCACCTCAGCTAGCTAGGTTTTAGTTTTTCGCTTATAACTCCTGAACAACGCATCGTAGAAGATTATAGCATATTACCTTTTTCAAACAACATAAAATTTCCTACAAGATGATGCCAAAAAATGAGTCTATTCTGTATGATAAAGGAGTTAACAAGTTGAGAAAACTATTAGAGACCCGACAGGGCCTTATTGAAATCGTGCCGTAGTAAGATCGCTATTGATTTTGGAGTTGGGAGTCGAATATAAAAATAATTATGATGTAAAACAGATTTCCACTATAGGCTTTAGGTTAGTTTAGGTGGAAATCAAAATATTGTCAGCTGTTTCTGTTTCCATTTGAAGATTGAAACATTGGACATTACAAAGGCTGACGCTTAGCCCAATTATCCACTTTATTTTTTTACAGTGCAAGCGTTGACGTTTTCATTTTTGATTGTGTTGCAATCTTTTCTTGAATTATTTGAAATCGTCGAATTGAAAAAAAATAGAGAGAAATTATTGAGGGATGATATATTATGAGATCTATTGAACTAGAAGAAGAAGAAGAAGAAACAAAACTCTTTTTAAAAAGCTGCCAATGTGCATTTTTGTGAGTTGGGAAGCATTTATGATGTTTATAGAGATCAAAGAATTTGAATGGCAAGATTAGTAGAGAGATTATTACGATGCACCTTGGTTGAATGGTGCATATGCCTATTAGCACAACTGTTAATAATAATTATTACTATTAACTTGTTATGTGAATTTAAATCTAGGAATTATTACTATTTTATGAATCGAATCCTTGGATATTCAATTGTATCGGTTTATTTACAGTTCAACTCCTATATATTATAAAGAACTACCAAAGAACGAAATTTTCCTTGTGAAGAATTTTTATGGTGTCCCTTGACAATAAATATTAATAAAATTGATATAGAGTACTTGATAAGGACCATGAATTGGTTTATCGAAGTTAGTGACCTCATAACTCGGCAGGCCTACTATTTAATATCCACAATAGAACGATGATCAATTTGTTTTAAGTGTTCGATAAGATTTTTTTTGGTCATTGTCAATTGTAAATGTGTGTCAAAAGGTATTCTATCTTTAATAATGATTGAAATTAACACTTTGAATTAGGTTAAGTCTAATTTTTCTATTATTTTCAAGAGGAGTATTATTATTGGTGGCCTGAAAAGCTTGATTGATTGTAGATCACTCAAAATTATGCCAAGAGTATTTCTACAGCGATTTGTGAAATGCATAAAAAGTTGAATACCATCAACAACAACAACAACAATAATAGTAATTCAGCGACCTGCATTGGACAATTTATGTAACTATGTACTATAGCCGATTTTGACTGTACGTAACTCTTCAGACCTCAACTTGATGTTCTAGTCCAAAGAGCGTACTAAAAGAACGAGGAGTGAGGTATTTTGTGATTGCTTTCCTCACTGAACTAACAGTATCAATATGCCAAGCACACCGAAACAAATTCTGAAGCTCTATGCCTGATAGTCCACTTCCACCTTTACGCGGGGTCTGGCTGAACAGGTGAGTGTGTGTGTACTGTCTAGTACACCTCTGAGCTACTTCCTGCGTCCAAGCCATCATTCAACAGAGACGTTGTTTTGAAAGCAATACATTTTTTTTTTTTGAGGATGAAGCCCATATAGGTCTGAGACCTGTGCGTGGGTAATGAGTTGGATGATGGTGATTGATGAGTTGGACCTACAGTTTTAGGTGGGTTCCGAACCACCGGGAAGTGATTGTACAGCAGAGAACATTGTCTTTTTTGCTGGCCAATCTAATCGGTCACCGTTACAAACAGGACCTACGAGAACGCAGCTTATCTCTCTGATTGAACAGATACCTGCTACGGCTCGCGGCTCTCACTTCCCAAATTGATGTAGCCTTTTTTTGTATCTGAGATTAACAATACTTGATGTATCTCAAGCCACAATAAGGCAATCTTAGATATGTATAAAACAGCACTGTAGTTTGAAAAAATGACTAATATTGATTTTTCAACCAGTTCAATTATTAACAAACAGATTTTCTGGTGAGGGCCTTGGTGTAACAGTTATTCAGTTATTTAGTTAACAGTTAGTGTTATAGTGTAACAGTGTAATAGTTATTTATTCTTTTTATGGTGTAAGTTTGCTATTATATACTGTCTGAATTATAATCTATTGATTATGGATGTATACCTTAATATCTGTGGCCCTTATTGACTTCTGTACCTCTAGTCTTTCTTAAGTCAAGGAATACTTGAAATTCATTAAACTTAAAGGCTTCAAGTCTCCTTGAGTTAAGGAAGCTTCAAGATAAGTTCATGTTAATAAATAGTGGGCCTCAATCACCAATTCGAACATTATTCTTCTTATGTTAAAAGGGACTGTAAAACTGTACTGCACCTTACAGGAAGCCTACCAATAGGGTTTTTGTTTTGGAGGATGAGCTCACTAATGAATTTGATTTATAGTTTTAGTTTAGGTGGGTTCCGAACCACCGGGAAGTAATTTTAGAGCAGAGAACAGAGTCTTTTTTGTTGCCAATTCAATCGTTCACCCTTACAAAGAGGGCCCAGGTTATCTTTCTTTTTCTGATTGAACAGGTACCTGCTACGGCTCACAGGTATCACATCTAACAGTACCACAGCGCTCTGGGTAACTTGAATCCTGGTGATATTTTCAAGTAATCGCAGAATAATTGTGCACATACAGCTTAAAGTATTGAACAATAATATTTATCATCTACGTTGATGCGAGAGGGAGCTGCAAACTACTGTAGTGTAGGCTTACATCCGTTTTTCACAGACTTTCTGACAACGCCTTCCGAATAGCTATTGCTAGCTATTGATAGTAGATTAACGACTGCTATAGATGACCTTGAACGAGCTCTTATCAATGTCAGTGAGCTGGCAGAAAAATCACCCAACACTTTTATTGTACTGACACAATTATTTATTGTAGCATTTCATTTCATTCGGTGTCTCGCCATTTTAACAAGCTAGTTATTGGATTATCTACTTTATTGACATGGCTTGTAAAACATTAATTTGTGGAGAGCAATGAAATATTTCAAAACAAATTCACAATACAGCAGAATAATTTTAGTGTTTTAATATTTTCTGGAAAGACGTACTTATTTGAAGTTGTATGCCATATGCATTATGTGAGTAAATAAAAGCGAACTATATATGATAAAACCTTAAAAAATAATTTTAAGTGGAAATTGTGACTCACTTTATGGTGTGAGTCACAATTTCCACTCAAACGTGTTTTTAAGTTGTTATTACATACTAGTGGAAACAAGATGGATCTTTCATGAAAAAAATCAAAATAATAATGATAAGCCTTTACTGGTGGGAGACCCTTACAGATAGACCCACCTCGCCGTTTGAGCCATCTTATGGGGATTATTATTGTGGCTTGAGGTGAATTCAGTATTGTTCATATCAGATACAATTTTGGCACATCAATTGTCCTGCTCTCCAAACATCTCTGTCGAATGATGGATGAGACGCAGGAAGTAACTCAGAGGTGTGCTGGATAGTATACACACTCATCTGTGCAACCAGACCCTGTGCAAAGGTGGGAGTGGATTGTTAAGGCTGTGCGCAGGGTTTTTGGTCATAATTTTTTTTCGAAGTTCATTGTATTGGATATTATTAAGGTATTGAAATGCTAACTATTACCATGAGAAATTATTTTTTTCATCAAATATTTTATGGAATATTTGAGTTCAAAGTTGAAATTTTTCTGTTTTTGGGGGCAATTGAACTCACCTATGAGTTATATTAAACATTTGATAATTTTCTTATAACTAAAGACACCTTGGGGAAAAGAATGACACATTTTTATTTCAATTTAACAATTGCTTTTTTTAAACTGAAATTTTTTGCATGTTTAAAAAATATATATTTTGAGAAAACTAATTGGTTGTTCGGAATGAGAAATATGTCATTTCATTCCTTAATGTGTCTTTCATTTAAAAAAAAAATATCAAACGTTTAAAGTAACTTGTAGGGGAGATCAATTGCCCCCCAAAACCGAAAAATTTCAACTTTGAACTCCCATATTCCATAAAATATTTGATGAAAAAAAATAATTTCTCATGGCAATAGTCAACATTTCAATACCTTAATAACATCCAATACAATGAACTTCGAAAAAAAATTATGACCCAAAACCCTGCGCACAGCCTTAAAATATAGCTTCAGAATTTGGTTTGGTGGGCTTGCTAAAGATACAACCCAGTGAGGATATAATTAGCTCAGTGAGGATATAATCGTAATCTGCCTCACTCCTCGTTTGCGGAGTGAGCTCTTTGAACCAAAACATTATGTTGAATTCTGGAGAGTCACATACAGCCGAAATCAGCTATGGTACTATACATACATGTTGGGGGATCACGGTAGACCTACTATTTTAGGTGGGTTCCGAACCACCGAGTAAATGTTTCATGTAGTTTTATTGTTATTGTAAATTTAGTTAAGGGGAATGTTTGTTTTTGGATTTTTTGTTTTGAAGTAATAAATTCTATTTCTAATGTTGTTGTGTGTGTGTTTGTGCAGCTAACCTGTCGTTCACATCATGCGGCTGCGCAATGGCTTGGACGTCGCCCGTCCTGGACAACTTGGACAAGTCGCTCGACATGCCTGTCTCCACCAGCAGCAAGTCATGGATCGGATCGCTTATAGGTACGCAATATCAGGGTTAATGTTCATGTGCCTGAAAGTTTTATGATTTCAAATCTATTTTCCAATACAGTACTATCTATCAAATCAACGTACAGTCATGTACTGTATTCATATAACTTGGCAGCGTCTAGCAGATGGCACATGCTACATCTGAACCTAACTGCTGCTGCCAAGTTATATGAAAACTACAGTACAATCAGTACTTCACTGCTACAGTGCTACTGCCTCAAGACTTTGGAACTTCTTACCATTGAGTATTGTATTTTCACCTACCTATAAAACTTTCAATTTTCTGAGTGAGGAGCTATAATTTTCTCATGGTTAATTCAATTTTGTAGCGGTAGTTTATGTATACGAGTTTTATTATTTCGTTTTCTATGTTCCTTGTATCTGTTTTATTTTAATTTTATTTTTATTATTTCTTTTTTGCATTGGTATATTTGTATATTTAACATGTATCTGTCACCATAGGCGACAAGCCTAGTGACAATTATTAATAAATATCTATCACTGTTTCTATTGTGTCCGTCAGACACATACTCACATACTAAAAAAACACATAAATACACATAGACATGCATAGAGAAATTGTTCGTCTTATATTATAGTGTTACGGGTTCTATGTCTAAAATAACGCTGGCAACACTTAAATTTATCACTCGCACTTTATTTACACAAATAAAATTACAACTCACACTGTTCAGTTATTCCTTACAGAAAAATAAGCAATTGAAAACAGATAACACGATATTGTTCAACTGATAATGAGTTTTCAATGAACTGTACAAAAATCAATCACTAAATGTCAAAAGGCCGAACTAATATTAAATAATTACTGTACAATAAACTGTCCAATAATATTCAAAAAGAATCGTCGAGGAAGAACAATTAACTTACGTAGCACAAGTCCGTAATACAGTAATAGGTAAAAGAATTATCACTACAGACAACGAAAGTTCATTGCATGGTTTGTAATAGCGCCAACGGGATTTCACTGTCTGTATTAACGCGAACTGTCACTACTGCCACTTATCAACGTAGAACAATAACTGAACTACTTAACTGTCACACTTGTTTATCACAGCGAATTCCAAAGAAGACTGAACTCATTTACAAGAGACTTCCTCTATTTATATACTTTATCATAATTGAGATATCTCTAGATTTCTCTATCATCTTCTAAATAAAGAAACTAACACTTTGTACAATATTCGATAAGACTCCATTAATTTCTAATCAAACAACTAGAACATTCTACAAATTACCAAGTAAACACCATAAAAGTGTCAAAAGCAGAGTAATTAATTGCTCAATAATAAACATTTACATAGCAGATAACGCCAAGTACCACTGTGCCTTCTTTCTCTCTATTCACTCTAATTTCATATTCGCTACAATAGGATAGAATGATACGAACTATTTACACATTTTTTAAAACTTTTTATTTTAAATTCAACAACTTGCAGTCAATTTGATTGCCTTCAATTAATTGACTGCAAGTAGTCAAACATTTACATAGGATTATCACATTGATATGGAGAACAGAAAGGATGCCAAGTGAATGGAAGAAAGGCCTCATATGTCCTATATTAAAAAAAGGAGATAAATTATTGTGCCGTAATTACCGAGGTATCACTCTACTGGATATCGCATATAAAATATTTTCACGTCTTCTTACAATAAAAATGAGTATCATAGCAGAAGAAATAGTTGATGAATATCAGTGTGGCTTCCGACCTGGCAGGGGCACAACAGATCAAATATTTGCACTGAGACAGATAATGGAGAAGTTCTATGAGTACAAAATCAACTTGCACATGCTATTCATAGACTTCAAACAAGCCTTTGATACAGTGAAGAAAACTGAAGTGCTGGAAGCGCTAGAGAGATATGGTTTCCCCTAAAAATTGATAAGGCTGGTAAAAATGACCATGGTAGACAATACGGGTGTAGTTTTGAGTGAAGGAAAAGTGAGCAGGGAATTCCTCATAATAGATGGAGTCAGACAGGGTGACGTGTTATCAGCCTTGCTCTTCAATATAGTTCTCCAGAAAGCAATAGAAAGCGTCGACAGGAGAGGCAACATCATGAACAGAATGACGCAGGTTTTTGCATATGCCGATGATGTTGTTATAGTTGCAAGAAGCATGAGAGCATTGGAGGAAGTATTCTTGCAAATCAAGGCTGAAGCAAGAACAGTAGGTCTGGAAATAAATGAAGGAAAAACAAAGTATATGGAAATGAGCACCGGAGGGATTGGAGAGCAGGGAGAGGTCAGATTGGGAGAAAGCAGTTTCCAAAAAGTTACAAGCTTCACGTACCTGGGAACTGAGATCAATAGCAGTAACAAGATGACTACAGAAATTAAGCGGAGAATAATGCTCGGAAATCGGGCATTTTTTGCTAAAAGCAATCTGATTAAGTCGAAACTGCTCACTCGAAACACTAAAATGAAAATTTACAGAACGCTCATAAGACCAATTGTCACATATGGTTGTGAAACATGGACAATTCTCCAAGAAGACAGCAAGGCGTTAAAAGTGTTTGAGAGAAAAATAGTTAGGAGGATATATGGCCCAGTTCATGAAAGCGGTACGTGGAGAATAAGAAAAAATAATGAAATAGAGGAAATACTGCAAGGCAAAAATATATTGAGGTTTGTTAAGTCAAGAAGGATTAGTTGGCTCGGGCATGTTGAAAGAATGATGGAACATAGGATGCAGAGAGTGGTGTTAAATGGAAAGTTAGAGGCGGTGAGGAAAAGAGGGAGACCTAGGACGCGATGGATACAGGATGTAGAAATGGACCTGAGAGTGATGGGGGTGAGAGGATGGAGACAGAAGGCGAAAGATAGAGACGTTTGGAGGCGGATTGCGGAGGAGGCCAAAGCCCACATCGGGCTGTAGCGCCAGTATAAGTAAGTAAGTAAGTAATTGACTGCAAGTCGTGTAATGAATTTACAATAAAAAGTTAATATTAACAACGCAGATCATTATGGAGCAAGAAATCCAAGAATTTATTTTTTCTTTTTATCCATCTTTTTCTCATCCAGTCTTCTTCTTCTCCTTATCTTCTTATTCTTGTCCTCCTTCATCATCTTCGTCTTCCTCTTTTTCATCTGCCTCCTGTTTTTCATCTCATTTTTCTCCTTCTCCATCGTTCTCTTCTTCTTCTAAGGGGTGTTTAAAAAATGACGCAACCCTGAGATCAAATGGTGGAAGTCATGGCATAATGGTTCATTTTCTGTGCCCCTCATCGATATTTAAGCAACATTCAATTCATTGTCGACTATCTCAGTCAATTGGAATGTACTAGTCGAGCTTTAGGTTAGTCGCAGCGATATTTTCATTAAATTGTGTCATCTATTCTTTTTCAAGAGAGAGAGAGTGAGTGAGAGGGGAGGAGAGAGAGAGAGAGTGAGAGAGAGATTGATTGATTGATTAAATGCCTTTATTAGGGCGGAGTTAGGACTCCTGGTCCTCTCTTCCACTCAACCCTAGAGAGAGAGAATATGAAATTTATTCCTTCATAAACAATTACAATAATTTTCAAATGCAGGAATTCTTTTGGCCACATTTACCAGTATTCGTGGCGCAAAAATAAAAAAATATAATTAACTAATAAATAGTACATGATTGTATTCTTCAGGTCCTTGGAACTGTCTGATGTTTTGCAATATGGCTCTTTGAATTGCGAAGTTGATAACAAAATTCTTATACAATATAATTGATTAACTTGAAACTCAATCAACATCCAAAAGATTATTTCAAGTAGAGTAAAAAAGGAAAGTTGCTACAAATGTGTTGAAATTAATACAAATTTATTTTGAAGTTCATTTAAATCCAACATCCAACTTCCTAACATTAGTACAAGATTAAATATTTTAATCATGTACATGCTGAATATGTCATATATTGTCCTCCATGGGTTGTGCTTCTTTTTTTATACATTCTGTATTAACGATAATACCAACATATAACTTCTTATCATTAGTGCAATATTAAATATTTCAATCATGTATGCTGAATTAAATTTATCATATTTTATACTCCATGGGTTGCGTGAGAACTTACTCTTTTCCCTTTTCTTCTCATTTTCCTCTATCATTCTCTTCTTCTTCCAACTTCTTTTCCTCTTACTCCTGCTCTTTCTCTTTCTTCTTCTACAGGAAAAAATCATATTACATTCAAAACATAAGTATATTAGATACAGTGATTTTTATCATCATGTTCCATTGGTGCACATAGTTCATTTTTTTGTCACATGAGCGCTAGAGTCTTTTTTGTTACAGAAGCCTTTTGTAATTTGATTGATTGATTGATTATACAGGCGATTGTAAGGCGATTATACAGTCAGTGTGTTTGTTATTCTATTTTTTACCCATGGTTGTACAAACGTCCTACCATTATGTTGGTTTATCATTTGTAATACTTTTATACCAAGCTGCTATGATGTAACAGCATATGATTATACCTATATACATGCTTGTATTCGTATAATCTATGTATCTTGAATAGTGGGGCACATACTTAGTACAAAATGTGTAAATGTGCCATCATCTTGTTGTAACTCAATATAACCTAAATCAAGCCTTATATTAACGGCCAATACTAGTCACTTATGCATGTATTTTCCAATTCTAAAAGCTTAAATATGATTTATTGAAATATGGAACTAATTGGCCTACAGGAGCAATGATTGGAATAAATTTAAATGGTATCTCAGAGTCAGAGCACTACATAGATCTAGAAGAACTATTAAAAGAACATTATCGACGTTATTGAATTTATAACGAATTACTTAACTAATTTAAATACTATATTTCATACTCAGCTGATCTCGGAATTTGACATTTTTAGTTTACTCTGTTGGTTGTATTGTATCTAGATATTATTGCTCGAATAGTAGTACACTCTTCCCAAATAATGGTTCACTTTTTTACTGAATGATGTGATGCATTACTGCCTGGTATAAAAGTGGAACAGATAATGAACCATCATTAATTTATTATGATAGGAAGTTTGTGCAACCGGGGGGTTATAGAGGTACTTTATTAGAAGTACAGAAGGAAAGCAATAGCCGTGATCCATAGCAGGTATCTGTTCAATCAGATTAGATGAGCAACGCTCTTCTGGGCCCTCTCTGTAAGGGGGAAAGATTAGATTGGCCAGCAAAAAAGACTCACTGTAAAATCACTTCTGTGGTTCGGAACTCACCTAAAGTTGTAGTTCCACCATGTTTTCAATAACATGGCTCAAGCGGCGAGTTGGAACTACCCGTAAGGGCATCCCCACCAATAAAATACATACGCATCTACTTTTTATTAGAAGTACATGTATGCTGCAACATACTGTTACGAATGCAAAACAAGCAGTTATTTATGCACTTGTTCTACGTACATCGTGTCATTCATAGACGAACGTGACTTGTAATCTGAATCTTCATTCTCTTGCATTTCACATGTCTTTGTCACTCTTATTCTTCAAATCTGCATCTCTCTCACTCAATTGAGAACTGTCAAAGCTTCTCCTCAGTTCTACAGACTTCCTGATTGTTCTACTATATTCCATGGCCTTCTCAAAGCATCTAGAGCCTCCAGTACTTGGAATGATGACGATATAAGAAGTACATATGAACAAGCTAGTTCAGTCTTACAAACTATCGTGTGACAGATTGTGTTACAGATCTCATGTGAGATAATCCAGTCCGTTGGAGTAAACAGCGTTTCGATTCCAGTGTAAAGTGCAAAGACAAGTGTTTACTATTTGTGCAGCTTACTAACAGTTGACTAACAGCTTACTAAGACTTTGTGTCAATTGATATTATTTGGGACTGTCAAATAACGTATGGGACTGATCGGCCTGTAATTAATTATTCATAAATTCTTGTAAATAATTACTGAAAATAAGTATTAGCTTGTCATTTGTTGATCTGTTTCTCTTTATTAATTGAACTTGCAATTAGTGTGTAAATAGACTAATTTGTGTAAATAAAGTGCAAGTGTGAACTTTAGTGTTGCCAGCCTCATTTTAGTCATTAGAACCCTTAAGAATACCATTGTTTTTGTGTTTTATGGCGTTGTCGTTGCTGTTATGACTTTCTGACAATAATTTTAATTTTCAATTTTTAGCGGTCGGCGCCATATGCGGACCCCTGATGGCCAACAAGCTGCTGGACCGGGTCGGCCGCAAATGGACCCTCATCCTCGACGTGATGCTGCTGATCCTTTCTTGGGTGATTGTCGGATTGCCCGGCTTACGGCTCACACTAGTCGACCCGCTCTATCTGCTCTATTTCGGTCGGTTTCTATCGGGCGTGGCCGTCGGCATCATATTCATGTCGTTGCCTGTCTATATTGCCGAAATTTCTGATGTAAGTTACATTGTATGTCATATATTTGAATACACAGGATTGTGTGTATTAATCTAAATTTAAAAAGATGAAGGGCCGTATTTATGAAATAATAATAATAAATTAATTAATAATAATAATGATGATGATATCGTGTGACCTGGCTGGCTTTGGTCTGGTGTCAGATTTATCAGTTCGCACCTGAATAAGTTCAGAGCCTCTGATGACGTGACTTAACGACTGTTTATGAATGTTTCTTATGAAAGAAATACTTCGTTAAGTCTTACTTAGAAGCAATAAGTCTCACTTACACTCAGTGGCGGATCCACGGGGGAGGGGGGAAATTCCCCCCTCCCAACGCAGAAGAAAAGAAGAAGAAGAAAAAGGAAAAGAAGGAAATTATCTCTTCTTTTCATCATCCATTACCATTATCATTATCATAATTAATTTCTTTTACAATTCATAGTTCATAATTATTCTTTATTTTCATCTTAATTACATACCAGCTACTTTTATAATATGCTCTTTTTATACTGTAACAAAAATAACTGCAACTAAATTCAAATAGAACAACTCTCTCTTAAACTTTACTGGTTAAGTGTCAAGAATGGACGAATCCTTGTCCAAACTTCGCCATTTCATGTAATTGCATCACTTAGATTGTCATTACTGTAGTTAATATCATACAAATGAGATCAATGTATATAATTTTTTGCACTATAAAAATAGTATTTTCTGAGTACACTACTGTATATTTTTTTTCTTTTTTTTATATATCTATGTGATGTTGATAATTTCGATTTTAACCATTCATATGCAAGTTTGTAAATTTACATGAATAAAGAAATATAATCTAATCTAATCCCCTTAGACGTATTAACATATAATATTACAGGTAATAGGTGAGCAATTAAATTTGTATATCTAAAACTTATTTAGTTTGATGTAAAGTATTTTGAGCGTTCTACAAAAAGGAGGAGTTGGCTTTATTTCAATACAAAATACTCTTCCTGGATTTCTTGTTCCATGACAAACTGCGTTGTTAATATTAACTTTTCATGTGAAATTTAACGCCTTGCAGTCAAATAATATTTGACAAATGTGAGTTAGCTACCCCCCCCCCCACTGGTAGTTCCTCTTCCTTAGGTTCCCCCCCCCCCCAAATCTTCTGCTGGATCCGCCCCTGCTTACACTTACAAGTTCACGAATTGACAAGCCAGTGTAGCTGTAACACTAAAAGCCAATCGTGCTCCCGCAACTAAAACCTGGCTCCTGATAAATAATTTACATCATAACTATATGTCAGGATCTCAAGAATATACATGGCTGGAACTGTTAAAAGGTTTAATTTCCTAAAATTCGGCCTACATGTCTTCCTCTAGCCAAGGCCCAATATGATATATTATCCTATATAATATATATCCAATATATAATTCTCACTACCCTCTTCGGTTATTTAAATGGCATCTCAAAGAGTGAAGAGCCACCCCAAAGCAACACACTGTACCTAATTTCAAATACATAAAACAACATTATACACCATTAACAAAGTTTTGAGTGCTTATTGCACCCCTCAATTTTCTTAAAAACATACCCATTTTTGGATAATCTTCCTCTTAGCTCCAAGCTCTTAACTTCTTTCCATTTAAGTCTGCTACCTACACATATTCCATTGAACCTCTTTGTAACATAAGGAAAGATACAAATGAAATCACAATATTCTTAATAAAACACTAATGCCTCAATTACGCGTTGCGAGCGAGTGCTTAATTTTGATAAAAACCAGGTCTAAAAAGTCATTTTATACACAATAAACAGCTGATGGCCATCAACAAGTGTATGAGAATCCTCCGTGAGAATCATCTCTGACCACTCGCTCGCAAGTTTAATTAAGGCAAACACTATTCCCCTAGACCTAGAACGTCAACCACTGAGTAATAAGCTATCGACAATAATTATTGTTTCCTCGTTGCCTCCTCCTCCTCCTTCTTCGTCATCCTCCACATCCTTCTCTTCCTCTTTTTTCTTCTCCTTTTATTTCTTCTCCTCCTCCTTCGCCATCCTCCTCCTCCTTCTCTTCACCTTCTCCCTTTTCTTCTTACTATCCTACTCCTCCTCCTTCTTCTTCTTCTTATCTTCCTCCTTTCTCTTCTCCTTCTCCCTTTTCTTCTTCCCATCCTCCTCCTTCTCTTCCTCCTTTCTCTTCTCCTTCTCCCTTTACTCCTCCTCCTCCTCCTCTTCCTCCTTCTTCTTCTTCTTCTTCTTCTTCTTCTTCTTTGTCGACATCCTCCTCCTCCTTCTCTTCACCTTCTCCCTTTTCTTCTTACTATCCTTCTCCTCCTCCTTCAACCCCTTATTCTGCAGCCTCAGAGCGTTGTCGACAGAGGAAGACGATAATGTTTGTTTAATATAATTATAATTAATGAACGTTCCAATTTATGATGAATAATTGTATGTTTCAAGTTGTCTAATTTTGTTAATAATTAATGTCAACAGGTGGAGTCGAGAGGACCTCTCGGTTCACTCAACGAGCTGTTCATAGCATTCGGCTTCTTCTTCGAGTACGTGTTTGGCTCTGTCACCAGCTACCTGCAATTGGCGATGGTATCCACAGCCATCCCGATTCTGTTTCTGTTGACGTTCTACTGGATGCCCGAGTCTCCGCACTTTCTAATGATGCGCGGCCGAAAAAAGGAGGCGCTGGAGGCCATCAAATGGATCCGGCACTTAGATGACAACACGGCCGCCGAAAAAGAGGCTCAGGAAATACAGGCAAGTACAAGCGGTTCATAGAGTGTTCAGGTTAGCAATAGCGCTATCGTAGTTTTGTACAAACTGTGTATCATCACAACCTCATCTATTAGGCGAAAATGGGGTTGAACTAATTTGGTTTGAATAATAAATTGAATAAATTGGGGGTCGAAGCAGGAGTGCCTCAGGGTTCAATACTAGGTCCATTGCTTTTTTTGTTATATGTCAACCGTTTACCTAAAGAATCAAATAGTAGTAGAGCCCTCTTATTTGTAGACGATACATCACTCATTTACAGCAATTCCGTTCTAAATGTATAAATAAATGCCTTTAAAGGTGTGCAGTTCATTGTTGAATTCTTGAATCAGTTTAACGATAAATAGCAAAAATGCCAATACCTTAAATTAAAAAAGAAACACAATTCAAATGAAGATAGGGCTATAAACGTGTTTGTAAACGATAATCAACTAGACCAGGAAAAAAATATTGCATTTCTAGGAGTTTTGTTGGATAGACGATTGACCTGGGCTCCATACATTGAGGAGATATGTCGTAAAATTTCATCTGGTATTTGCCCTACGACAGCTTCCTTGATGAAATGATAAAAAATTACTTTTTACGTCTTACCATGGGCTCTTACTGTCACAGAGTATGCCATTAGGTATGCTATCTTAGTATGGGGTAATTCATCAAAACAAAACCTTGATAGGGTGTTTAAATTCAAAAGGAAGCTGTTAGGTGTATGGAAAGAGTAAATAGATTGATTCATGTAGGCCGTTGTTCAAGAGACTTGGTCTCCTAACTCTACCCTGCGTATGCAGTATGAACTCTTATGTGTACTCTTAGTACTCTTATGTGTATGAAGCTACTGTATAATGTAAAAAAAGTACATGATTATAGAGTTTGAGCAAAACTATTTTAATGATAACGCTAATGCTAACCTGAACACGATGTAAGAGTATATCTTCAAGCGAGATGCTTCATATTGAATTGGAATTTAACGAGGTGCTATAGAACAGAACGCAGATGCATAGAGTTTTCAGGTTATTCACACATTTTTTGTACGGAACATGATTTTTAAAATGAGCTCCATCATATGCAATTGGAATCAGATTTCAAGATAGCCCTCCGGTCCTCTTATTCATGTGGTTACGCCTTCATATGCATTATGTTATCATTCATAATGTTTGGAAGGAACAAGTCATTTCATTAAAGTATAGTAACATTTGATAACTAAGTAAATGATGATTATACAAATGTAATTAATATCGTCCTATGAATTCATTCATCAAACATGGGTAATCTGATCTGATTTGAGCAATCAGCTGTCTGGAAAATAGAAACCTGATGTGATGCAGAGTGACATTTTGTGGAAGACAGACATGAAATAGACTTTGCAAATTGAATCAAGGGTTAGGTCTGATGAATGTGTTTAATTTTGCGATGGTGGTTATCATTGAGTACATCGAGTATGTTACTCTGTGCAAGCACACTTACTCTTGGGAGTAAGGTCTGCTGTTCACATAACTACTAGTACAATTGTTGCACAATTGTATTTGATGCAACGATTGTATTATGACTGCTTTTTAAGCCACAAGCGGGATGTAAATAAGAACACGAGTAAAACGAGTAGCCGTAGGTAAACTAGTATTCTGTATACATTTAATATAAGTTTTTATCGTATTTTTGTACGATTTCCCTTATTAATTGTTTTATTTCATTTGTTTCCTGTGCACAGGCGCTTTTGGACGACACCAAAGGCCAGAGTTCGCCATGCAAAGACTTGTTCGTGGTCAAAGGCAACCGGCGTGCTCTGCTCATTTCTTGTGGCCTGATATTCGCCCAGCAGTTCACGGGAATCAATGTGGTACAGTTCTACACACAGTCAATATTGGAGGACTCTAATAAAACTGAGCAGGCGTCCGGTTTGCCTACAGGCGTGGCGCCTGTACTGGTCGGTGGCACTCAGTTCTTGTCATCCATATTTACGCCGATCGCCACACGACTGTGGGGCATCAAAATACCGCTTCTGTTGTCGGCGTTGGGAGCTGCTATTGGTCAGGTTAGTGTACAGTCCCAGTCAAATTCGATGATTGATAATTTTATTTATTTCCCTCATGGAAACAATAAGTCCATTATTAGACAGAGCCACTACAGTCGCTGTCACCGAGGCTTGCCACAGCAGTCGCCTGTGCAAACGTCTGCAGTCGTCCATGCGAGCCACAGCATCGCTCTGAATTTAAATGTCATCAATGATTTAATAAAAACTGCAACATGTCTCCCTAAATTACTTGATGGTAATTTATAATAACTGTTGTTTATAATCTGAAACTTATCTCATACCGTAACAACATTAGCCTACAAACCAAACAAATATAACCTCCAAATGATGACAAGCTAGTAACTGTCATGGCCGACTATAAGAAGCCATGAAAATGTGGCGCTCGTTGGCGACTGGAGTGGCCCAGTAGAATGAGCATGATAGCAAACAATGATCGACTGACAAGGCGACAGTCGCACAGGCTTCTTGTCACTAGAAGCGAGAGTAGGCGACTCGAGTAGTCTGTTGCCGCGACTAAAGGGGCGTGGTCTAATCTGTGGCTCTGTATAATAAGCTCCATCAAGTGGCTTGTCTGAGTAGCTGTGGAGGTCGCGCGCGACGGCGGCTGAAGTGGCTCTGTATAATAAGGCTCTAACATGAGCACAATATTATACAGAAAATTTAGAAGAAGTCCACCACATGGGCATCAGCCTGTGTGTGAAGAAGGAGTTTTTATCTTATGTTAAAAATCATACTAAAATCTTATGAACTTGATATAAGGTTGCAAAAACTGACTAAAAAATATTATATTACTATAAAAATCTTGACTGACAAAAAAAACTGCAACATGAGGAAAGAAGCAGTTAATTACAGAATTAGAACTATAAAATCAATACTTGAAGAACCTACTATGATAGCTGTCAGTACAATAAAGCAAAACTAACATGTAAATAAAAATGCCAAAGCAATTTTTCAAGAATCATGTTTTTCTGGTTAGAGAAAAATGTTAAAAAGTGGAGACACACACACAAGCTGCAACATCTCGCAAAAATCATACACATATAGTAGCATACATAACACGCATTTGTAAAGCCGATACAAGTAGCCATTTTTATGTAGCCTATACATAGCCGATTTCAACTGAAGGTTAGTCTTCAGATCTCAACATTATTTTTCAATCCAAAGAGTGTACTACGCAAATGAGGATTCATATGCAGATCCCTTTATTTTTGCAAATTTACAAAGTATATGAATGAATACAGTATTAATATTAGCAACTCTCAGATCCAATATTAATAGTGACGTACGGTGATTTTATAAAAGTTAACATAATGGTTGGAAAATAGACAATATAATTAATACAACAGATATACATTTTAACGAATTGTGCAACAGAAGTTATTGATGTGATAGGATAAAAAGAATGAGAGCTTTTATCTGAGAGATGAATTACTCAAAATAAGTCTTGGCAATAGATGCCATTCTTACACAACCTAAGTAGGTTACAATTACTTTCCGCTGTGAGCGGGCCAAGCCCATCAAAAGAAACTTTGAAGCTCTATTCTTAACAGTCCACTTCCACACAGGTTCTGGCTGCACAGGTGAGTGTGTGTGTACTTTCTTGTATACCTCTGAGTTACTTCCTGCATCCAAACCATCATTCAACAGAGACTTTTGGCAGCAACACAATAATTTATTGATGTAGCCTTTTTTGTATGTAGGATGAATATCACAATTCACCTCAAGCCACAATGAGTCCAACTGTCAAGTTAACTTCTATTAATTTTCCTACAACTGCGTGTAAAGAATTAGTTTATGTGCTGATAATTAATCGTAAAACAGCTTTTAAATAAGGAACAAGCAGTAATCTACTTTACTGTTTGTTGGCTGACATCATAAGCCGCGTCTCCAGCAACCAAACATGCTCGGCGAACAGTGTTTGCTGGAATTATCTGATGTCGCCAAACATTGTTTGGTGTGGACGCCTTCTCTAACATTATGTTTGGTGTGGTGGGGATAGTGGCGGGAACCTGTTGTTGGTCGTCACTGTTCACTCACAGACCGAACATTTCAATTGAACTCACAAACATGTTTGGTGACCCATATGTTTAATGTTTGTCTGTTTTTGTATTCGTCAACAATGTTCGGCAGTCATGTTTGGTTGGTGGAGATGTGGCTATAGATTACTTTTTCGCTTGCATTCTAAGATTTGTTATATCTTCTGATCAACAGGGTGCGCTAGGAATCTACTTTGTGCTGAGTTCAATGGAAGAGGGGGCTGGCTCAATTGCTTTCGAATTGATTCCAGTCATTAGTATGGTGTTCTTTATGGCATCATTCTGTATAGGTAAGATCGTTGCCTAATTTTTTTTTTTAAATAATCTATCTATGAATGATATTGTATTGCAGAAAATGCAACAGTTTTTGTCTATTCTAGGTTATATTTTCATTAACCAATCAAAACTATGATGTTTTGTCATTGGTGATGATGTGTTATGGTGGTTCTGAAATTTTATAAAAAATAATCTTGAATGATATTGAATTACAGAGAAAAGAACAGAAAGATTTTGTCAATTTTTAGTTATATTTTTGTTGAATATACAGTGTGGCGCATGATATGATCCAACATTTATTTTTCTCTTACTTCTTTAGGTTTGTAATTGATGTGTTTCATGTAGGCATATGTGACAGCACTTGATGGAATATAGTTTTTCAGTGGCCGAATGATTCCTTTTTTCTTTTTGGAGGATGAAACCCACATAAGTCTGAGACTTGTGCGTGGGTAATGAATTGGATGATTGTGATTGATGAGTTGGACCTACAGTTTTAGGTGGGTTCCGAACCACCGGGAAGTGATTTTACAGCAGAGAACAGTATTTTTTGCTGGCCAATCTAATCGGTCACTTAAAAAGAGCGCCCAGGAGTTTCGTAGCTTATCTCTGATTGAACAGATACATGCTATGGCACTCGGCTATCACTTCAACCAAACATTCGTTACAAGATGACTGACAAACTATTCTGTTGATCAGCGACAAAAAAATGTGATGCTTCTAATGAATAAAGTTTGGTGAGCAGCTCAAGGCAAGACAAGCTTAAGTCATCAAGAAAAGCGATAGCAGAATTTCACAATATTCTTGGCGATCTGTTCAGAAAATTGAATGTAAACAACTTCATGTCTGTACAAAATCACAGTGTTACCCTGAATAACTATTGACAAAAAAACTTAAATGAAAGGATTTCCTGTGTTGGCCATCTTGGAACAAATGTTTGAACAAAGGAATCATTTGGTCACAAAGGAACTAATTTCCATGAAGTGCTTTCATGTCTGCCAACATAAAACTAAACTAAACTAACCAACATATAATTACCAAACTAAAGAATCAATAACAAAGTAAATAAGGGATCATATTGTGTGCTACCCCATACAAAACTACAATGTTTTGTCATTAATGGTGATTCTGAGGGTCTACTTGCTTGTATTGTCAAGGGATACATTCTCCCTATGTAATATTTATTCAATCAATTAAAACATCCTAATTATTCAAGCTGTGGAAAGTTGCCAGTATCATATCTGTATTCAAGTCAGGTAACATCTTGAAAATTTCCATCTTATACATTTTCTATAATGTTTGAGCGCATATTGTATGGGCAAATTCTGCATCATGTAAAACATAAATTACATGGTCACAGCATGGGCTTTTACATGGTAGGTCTGTCTACTGTGACCAATCTATTGGCATTTGTGGACAGAGTGCTGGGGGAGAATGGAGAAAGATTTGATGTCATTTACACAGATTTCTCAATAGAACCACCATGTCCCCCCTAACATGGCTCAAAGGGTGAGGTACAACTACTTGTAAGAGTCTCCCCACTAATAAAAGCCATATGCTTTTTATCATTTTTCTCCAAGACTTTTTACAATCTGAATCACAAAATTCTTGTAATGAGGTTGGAGAGTAAAAAAGAAGAAAATTCAAGAGATCTTCATAGTATAACAAGGAATTTGGAAATTTCAAAGGAATATCTTGAACATTTTTAGGTTTTTTGATAAATTGTAAAATCTTTCTGAAATCTTATACTCCATTATAATTGTGTTTTTTTTGTGGTTACAGGACTTGGCCCTCTCCCCTGGGCCGTGATGGGCGAAATGTTTCCCCCTAATGTGAAAGCCCTATCTTCATCAGTAGTCAGCTCCTTCTGTTTCCTACTGACCTTCATTTTGACAAAATTTTTCAAAGTTGTATCAGACGAGTATGGCCGCCATACGCCGATTTTCTTTTTTGCATTTTGCTGCTTTTTTGGACTGATATTCATTGCACTGACAATACCTGACACACGAGGCATGACCTTGCAAGAGATTCAAGATGTGCTGAATGGCAGAACCCACAGAATGCAATCGCCAGCTGTAAGACGAGTCACACAGACTGGGTCCATGATACAGATCATCATGAGATCCGGTCTGCTAGTCGAGCAGCCGGATCATACCATCACCAAGAATCTGTTGGCCACTGAGGAGGAACAGCATCCCATGATTCCTATGATAACAGAGAACAAGCATGAGTTGCCTGCTAAGCACACTGCCATCTATAACAGTAAAGCATATCGGGAAGCTACAAAAGTATGACAGCAGCCTAAACAGGAACAGAGTTTGTTTTGCTAATGCTTAAAAATATTGAACTTGATGTACTGTAAAAGTGAAGTTGATATACCGTGAAAGTGAAGTCAACCTAACTTCAAAGTGATGGTTGTCTAACCTTGAAAGTGGAGTCAAATTAAATGAAAAACTGACAGCTACTTAACCTCAAAAGTAACTATGACTTCGCCTTGGAAAAAAGTCAAATTAACCTCAAAAGTGATGGTGGCTAAACCTTGACTTAACCTAGCCTCAAAAGTGAAGTCAAACTTACCTCAAAAGTGTGGTTAACCTAACCTCAGAAGTGAAGTTGACCTAACCTTTGGAGGTGAATTGATGAGCCTTGACTAGACTAACCCTTCATTCAAGAGATTGAGGGCCGTATCTATGAACATTTCTTTACTTTCTCTTGACTTAAGGGGCTCTTGAAATGTCACATATTTATTTAGGACCATATTTATTAATGTTCCTTCAGTTTCTTTTGACCAGAGGGACTCTTGAAATGTAAAGTATTGATATAGGATTTTAAGAGTGCCTCGAGTGAAGAGACACTGAAGGAGTGCTAATGAATGAACAGCCCTTAGGCATTTCAAGAGACACTGAAAGAGCGTTCATGAATACTGCCATATATCAATAGCCTGACTTTTCCTCGAAATTCTGCAAGTGTTATGGTTGACTTAGGAGGAGTAATGTACTGAATTGATGAACCTCATGACTTTGACTTGAACTTTGATCGAAGTGGTTGAGATCCATATCTGTGAATTAGTTTTGAGGTTTGCTCAGTTCAAGGGAAACTTGAAATTCTTTCCTCTAAAAGACTTCAAGTCTCCCTTAATTGAAGGAAGCCTCAAGATAGGTTCATAAATACAGACCTGAATCATAGATAGCCTCAGAAGTTATGCTGCTTGAAATTTCACAATGTTGATTTTGATGGTGGAACAGACTGTAATTTATTGATGAACTTCAAGACTTGACTCAACTTTTAATTCAAGATCGAATCCTAAATAGCCTCAAAATTGTACATGCCGATTATTATATACATAGAACAGACTATAATTTATTGATAAACTTCAAGACGACTCAACTTTTAATTCAAGATCGAATCCTAAATAGCCTCAAAATTGTACATGCCGATTATTATATATATATAGATTATTGGTGACTACAGATAGATAGATGTTCGAATTTATTAATTGTTAGAATGGACGTGAATTTATAAATTATGAAAATTTGACTTGGCCTTCTACTAGGAGCTACTTAGATGGTTTTCTTGAAAAATGTGATGTTTAAATTGTTTTGTGATAAGTTTAAAGTGTTATGGTGAACAAGATTTACAATTTGCGTAAAATTGGACGTAATCTAGCTTCAAGTCATGCAATGTATCAGAAAATTTGTATTACAAAATTTGAAGATTTTGAAAATTTGTATTACAAAGTTTAAAGATTTTGAAAATTTGTATTACAAAGTTTGAAGATTTTGAAAATTTGTATTGCAAAGTTTGAAAATTTTTCTGATTACATTGCTTCTAGAATATATCATCGTATTAACCAAAAATTCGGAAAATGTGATCAAATTTAAAGTTTATGTCAATATCTATTGCAGCTTCTGTACATTTTATATCTTATAACATAATTTACTACTTCTTAATATTGAAATGTGATTCATTGAACGTATTGTTACTAAATAAACACAATTGTATGATAAATATTGTTGAGCCTGGTATTTTTCTAGCCATGCAATTATAATACATATTATATAAATATTGTAATAAATTAATAATCGTATATTGATATATTTCGATTCAAGTAGAACAATGTCTAGTTGAAAATTCTAATTCTATTCAAACAATAATAGGAATTTTAAAAGTGAAATAGATATTGGGAAAATGTGAAAATTATTTTCCAATATTTAGGCCTACAATATTATAAGTTAGGCCATTTTCGAACTAAAAGTCAGAGCATACAATTTGGCAACACTGTTTAAAGTATACGTAACAGCACTGACTACAAATGATATAGTGATACATAATATAAGAGCTATAAGAGGATTTGTCAGTGTGATTGCTGCATTGCCGTATTGACATATTCCAGCCCTTTAACCATAGTTCGACCCAAGGTTATCAAAACAAAGGTTGTTCCGTTTTTTGAGAGCTGAAAAAATGGCGAGGGAATGATGTTTTCAGTCCAGTAGCATTGAGTAACCCATATCATTGACAGCTGACAGTGGCGTAGCCAGGATTAGATTTCGGGGGGGGGGGGGGGGGCTCACCAAAAGGGGGGGTCTGGTTTTTAGGAGGGTCCAGATTTTTTTAAATTTATTGGTGTAAAAAGCTTATCTAGACAACTTGTTGCGCTCTACAGTTCAAAAAAAAATTTTGAAAAATTACTACCCAAGAACCAGGTTTGAAATGATAAGGTTTGATATACTAATATCTGTGATTATTTTGAGTCAAAACCCTTCAATTGGAACTAACCATACTTAACTTATGTACTGAATCTCAAAATTAATACAATGATAATAAATTGCATTTCAAGTTTATAAAAATACAACTCAAATATATATGAAGGAAGCATACCTTTCTATAAGTTTCATATAATTTATGTCATTAGCCTAAAACGCACCCAACCCAAAGTTCATGAAATCTGAATTTTTTAATCATAGCACACTGATTTTATACGCTTGCATAGAACTTGCATTTATTTGTGTATTTTCATTTATGAAATCCCGATTTCATGAACTTTGGGTGCGTTTAGGCTAGTGGGTTATACTGAATTTTAACTTCAAAACTAAATTTTCTACAAGATGAGTTTATTCAAAAAGGTGATTTATCAATAATTAACAAAGTTAATCCACTTCGAACTTGAAAAAATGCATTTTATTTAATGTAATATTTCAATAATTATTATGGTAGTCACAGTTTCTAACATGATTTATTCGATTTCATAGCTCATTTTAAATCAAAATTATCCATTTGAGCACCTAACAAGTTTCTATATGAGTAAATATTGAGGAAATATTTGAAAAATGCATTAATCTGAATATAACTGTAGCTATATTCTATTAGACAATCAGGGTTTCTGTATTCTGTTCATTATAATACTACAAAACAGATAGAACCATTCGGCTTTATTAAGTCCTTATCTATTGGTCATTTGAGAATTTTTTATTTTTGAAATTTCGGGGGGGGGGCCTGGGCCCCATGGCCCCCCTGGCTACGCCACGTGACAGCTGATCAATATATAGAGTCAAATCTGTTATAGGCAAAATACTTATTTATTACTTAAAAAGTGTACAAATAGAGCTAGCTGAAATTGAAAGTCATGGGTAATTTTTAATAGAGTGACGTCATGTTTTATATTTCACTAATTTGAGCGAGTTATGTAACAACCTTGTTTCTATTAACCTTGACTTAATGGTATAACAATTGAATCAATGTAGTATGGTAATAGAATTTTTTTCATTGTCATCTACGTAGATTTTTGTCTGAAAATTCGCAGTTTTTGTGTAAATAGACTTCAATTACACAATTATCGTGTACATAGATTTATTGTGTGCATAAATTAAATCATTAGTTGAATGCATAATTTAAACCATTTCCCCTAAAATCTAACTGAAATAACAAATGGCGTCCTAGTCCGTGGTTAACGAAGCTAATGTTTTTTATGTATTGAGTCCTCTTAATGATAATTTGGTCAATTATTATCACTGTTTCTTGAATCTATTAATTTATTTCATTACCAGTCTATTATCGCTACTCAATTACTTATGAATGAACTTTCTGTTTCATATAAATTTATAACACCTAAGTTAATGGAGAAAATAAATTTCTCAAATTTATAACAGGAAGTAACCATAGATATATGAATAATACTGTACCTTTTTAATATATCTATGGAAATCACTTTCTCCACACCTACGTATTCTTTGTGATAATTTTTTATGAATCAGTAGTTAATTTTGTTTTGTTTCTTAGTTGTCTCTTAATGAGTTCAATTTTATCCTTAATAGTTTACTTAAGTTTTAATTGAAGGAATGTGTATATTATGTATACTTCATAGAAAATAATCTGTATAAAACTGTGAAGCGTTATATTTGAACAACCAAATATTATAATATTACACAATTTTGCTTAAGCTTTGTAGTTGTTTTTGAATTTTCTACAATCTTTGCTCTCTTTCTACTCGATTGTATCTTGAATCTAGATTGTATCTAGAACGATTGTATATTGTCCTCTTTTAAGCCACAAGCGAGATGTAAATTAGGACATGAGTGAAACTAGTGTCCTAAACATCTCACTAGATGCTTATATGCAAAATACAATCGTTGCATACAATATTTCATCTACGATTACCAAATTATGTTTAATTCAACTTAATCGGATAACTTACCCATACTAACATAGGGTAACCTAGAATGCGTGTTTGTTGTTGTTAGATTCTGAATTGAAATTCAAATTGATTTCAAAATGTTTAAATCAGCTGATGTACGACATTCATTTCGACATGTTTTGAATAAATTCTGAGTTCTGATTGGTCTAGATTTATACTGCAAAGTGACAGTAGTACTGAAATAGCTTCATTACAACACTACTTTGATAATACATGGAATAAAGTAAGCTGTATTGACATCGCTTTCTAACCTATTATGTTCACTTTACAACGTAGCCATAGATGAACTACTAGAACTTGAACTACTGAACTATTTGAGCTCTACTTGAACTCCTGAAGTGCTGTTGAAGATAACAGCAAGGTGTTACTCCTAGCAAGACTGGGTGAGAATGCAGACCTATGATAACTCATCAATAAAATATTAGTGTTGTCAAATGATGCTAAGAAGAAAGGAAAATAACTAGTGTCCTTTCTAGAGATAATTGCAGTCTAATTTTGAGTAGATTACTGTAAGGTTCTCCTTTGCCTAATAACAGTTTTGGACCCTCCACTTATTTTCTCTGATTTTAGATAAGCGAAAATAGGCCTTATTTTCCAGCTATTTTTGATGGAGAAATTATCATTTCCCCCAATGAGTCTAATCCATTCATTTCTAGTTATTTTTGGCAAAAAATAATTTCCACCTCAGAGTTAATGCCTCCCAATAACGATGTAATAATGACTGGTCAATTGTGCATTCTCTTCGCCAATTTTAACAAAGAATATTAGTGTAGTTTCTCAGTCTTTATTTTTCCAGTTGTCCGATATCTACTATCAAGACATCATAGTTTTGAGAGTGCAAGCTCTCAAGAGCTCTTGAGAATCTCTTATCAAAATTATATGGGTATTCAACCCATAGCTTTTGTCACGATGGTATGTATAGTAAGATGTGGAAATGCATTAATACTTTTGGCCCCTATCTCCTGTATGTTAGAAAGAATAGTACAATGTCACAATCACTAAATAATAATAATATTCTTTGTATTTAACATTCATATAATAAATGTGGCTGTGATAAACTTCGTCTTAATATTCATTAAATAATAATAAGCATATGGCTTTTATTGGTGGAGAGATCCTTACGGGTTAGTTCCACCTCGCCGTTTGAGCCATGTCATAGAGAACACGGTGAACGTACAATTTTAGGTGGGTTCCGAACCACAGGGTAAGTGATTATCGATACAACAGTCGTCTTAGGCTATGGTTACACTGTTAGCGAATTGTGAGTGTCAGTTCAGTTCCTATACGCGTTCCGGTCATAATGGACCGGAACAGCAGTGAGCAGTGGCGGATCTAGGATTTCACTTGGGGGGGGGGGGGGGGGGCTGAAATGAAAAACAACATTTTGTGATAGGACTCCTATAATGAATCTATCAAAACAGTAATTTAACGTCGTTTTGAGTGAAAACGTGTGTTTCACATAAGGAACTTTGAATTATTATTTTAAAATAAATCAGAACAAATATTCTTAAGTTATATATTCATTGTAGCTGACTCAACATTAGAGATAGTATATAAGCTCTAGTAATTAATATCTCTTGCTCTCATTCTGTTTCTTGTGTTCTTACTATGCCAGTGTGTGTGTGTGTGTGTGTCAAATAAATCTTTTTAAAAACAATGTCACTGGTTCCTTTTATTTAACTTTAGACAGCGAGTTCAAGCTTAAATATTAAACTTCAAAAAATTACATTATTGTTAAAACAATTTGTTGAAAAATGTAAGTTTACAACCAGCTTAAAACTGACATTAAAACGTATATACAGTTAAAGTTAAATTAAAGGAAATAGAGCTATTGGTAGGTTTCTCAGGATATGTGCGCATCCTCGCTAGTGAGCATATCGTTTCAATGAAACAGAATAAACGGAAAATGTAACTAAGACATTTTATACAGTATTAAAACGTTAATGGATATCATACAATTGAAGACTTAGTAGTGGAATTAGGTAAGTCTTGCTAATGAATATTTTACGAGCTTCAATGACAAAAAAATACATTCTTACAGAAAATTTGTGGAGGTTTTGGGGAGCTTCAGCCTGAAAGCCCCCCCCCCCCTCCGTTAGATCCGCCACTGGCAGTGACGATTTTTATTAATGGAAATTTTATTTAAATTGAGCCTATTGCTCAAGTTATTGATGGAAGGTGGCATAACTACACAAGTAAATGAACTAGTTGCTGCAAGAAAGGAAAAACTTGAAAGGAACTGTTTTTTGTTCAATGATCTGTGTACCGATTGCAGTACTCGTGTTGAGCGTTATAGGCAGCGGGTTTGGTATTGCTGCCACCACCAGGTTTTAAGGGACTAGGGACTAGGCCCTGTAATTTCACTGGATAAATATATTTTTATAAATGAAACACTTTTATACTTTAACATCCGTTCTAATTCCCGATTCTACAACCATAAAACTTATGCCTCAATACTCTCATTACGTACTCCCTAATTCACATTACAACTCTTTCTCACAGCCGTTCACCACCGCAGTCCAGCCTAATCTGACCCGCGGTCGTCATCACCTCCAGCTCACCAGTCAAGAGTCCACATCAAAGTGATGACTAAGCTTTCCTAAACTATAGGCAGGGTGTTCGAATTGCTACACGATCCACAAACGTGTTTCGTGTACTTTAGGATGACTCCTGAAACCTATAAATATATACTCCAGGGAATTTAGAAAAATACAAAACTCTAATTTTATTTATATAGCCTAGATACTCCAGGGAATTTAGAAAAATATATAAAAAAATATAGTATTACAAATATTATTATTGTTATTACTGTTTCTATTATTACTATTAGACTGGGGTCGAAATCTACGTAGGTGTTCGTAAAAACAAACTATTTTGAATGGTGGAAATGTTCTGACATGTCGTGCGTGATCTCAAGAAGCATTCGCATCTAGAGTAACCACTTTTATTGACGCTGCACAGTTTGATTGTTCTGACGGATTTTCATAAGATCTGTGTTGATCAGAATTCGCATCCAGAGTGACCTTAGCCTTAGAAAAGATTGAAAGATTGGCATTGGCCTATTTCATGATAGAAACCACCTAAAATAGTAGGTTCACCATGTTCTCTGTTTTAACATGGCACAAACGGCGAGGTGGAACTACCCGCAAGAGTCTCTCTACCAATAAAAGCCATATGTTTATTATAACCTTTTCCTTTTTAACATTTTTTAACATTTTTCAACCCTATTACTCCCCTTCCAATTACCTTGAAGTGCATTTTGAAACTTGTAAAAAGTTTTCTTTCAGTTCTTTTCATTGTTTAATTTATTGTAAGCATTCATTTTATTATTGTGTTTTATTTTATTATAGGCACCTGCTGTAAAACCTTTTTCAGGTTTAGCGGGACCATTTTGTAATGTCTTTTTATGTAATAAAATTGATTGATTGATTGAAAAAAAAATGATAAAACAAGGTTAGAGGAGTTGAAGTAGATTTTCATAGATGTTTCGCATAGAGTTACCAATACTTGTGGGCTTGTACCAACTAAAACAAAGCAAACAGTTACCGTAATATAAACATAGGTCCGGAAATACTTCATTACAAAGTTAAAGATGGTGGAAGCTATAGCAACTAGCCCCATATCAATTTACACATTTAGAAATTTGTAATTCCTTAATTCAACCTTAATTTCAACCAGTCATGTTCTGTGTAAAATTAGCTGAAGATCAAATGAAACTGGTTAGAAGTCGGTAACTACAGTAAATATTTATTTATTCAACAAAATATTTAAAAATGACTCAAAAACACGCTTTTCAAGTTGGAAGTAGTAAATTGTATAATAAACTTGTATTTTTCTTACAAAACTATTCGAGAATTTAGTTTTGAACAAAAAATGTCTGACAACAGCCGAATACACACCCAAATTTGATAATGTCAGTTTTTATTTTATTAATTCACTATGCACACCTTGGTTTTAACCATTAAAATCCTAGTTTTATGAAGTTTAAGTGTGTTCTCGGCTATTAAGTTTTTAGTAAAAAAATGAATTTTCAACTAGTTTTGCCAGAAAAAAATACATTTTTATTTTTACAATTTGTTGCTTTCCAAACGTCTCTGTCGAATAATGGCTGTGACGCAGGAAGTATCTCAGAGGTGTGCTAGACAGTAAACACACTCATCTGTGCAGCCAGACCCTGTGTAAAGGTGGGAGTGGACTATCAAGCATGTAGAGCTTCAGAATTTGTTTCGGTAGGTCTGGCATACTGATACAGTTTTGTTAGATCAGTGAGGAAAGTACTCTCAAACTACTTCACTCCTCGTTTGTGTAGTACGGTCTTTGGACTAAAACATAACGTTGGGGTCTAAGAGTCAGTCGAAATCGGCCATGGTACTAACTACATTATACAATTTGCCTTCAAACATCAATAAACATGCTTTTGAGTCATTTTCGCATATTTTGTTGAATTTCTCAAAAATTACTGTAGTCGCCGACTTTTAATTGGTTTTGTACGATTATCCATTTTTTACAAATAAGCTAAATAAATTTCAAGTAAAATTGAGGCTCCAAAAATTTCTGAATTAGTAAATTGATGGGACTGGCTGCTAATGTTCGCCATATTTAACTCTTTTTGTAACGATGCATTTCCGGCACGATGATTATATAAGAAATTTTTTAATTATTTTAGTGAGTAAAACTAAATGCGTATTGGTGGGGAGACCCTTACTGGTAGTTCCACCTTGCCGCTTGAGCCATGCTATTGGAAACATGCTGGACCTACAATTTTAGGTGGGCTCCGAACCACCGGGAAGTGAGTGCTACAAGCCCATAAATTAATGGCAACTGTGCGAAACAGTCTGTATAAAAATAAATAATATAATGAAAATAATTTGATAATTTTAATTATAAGTTAATAATTTAATTGAAAGATTGTCATATTTTCAGATTCAGATGGAAAGCACCCGTTTCTTGAAGAGGTTCACTGATTTAGTTTACTATGACAAGCTGTACAATTCACCTCTATTCCTGCTAGTGACCATTCTTGCCGCTTTAATACTATCAAATCTATGTTTGGCTATCATTTTCGAAGAGAGTAATGTGGAGAAACGCTATAAAGCGATTTTTTTCTTTGCCACGACTGCTTCTATGTTTTCATGCATAATGTTTCGTAGCCTTAGACCTGGCCATGTGATGAAAATGATAGAATTAATCGAAGGAGAACTGATGGTGGGGGAAAATTTTGATGTTGGAAAGACAAATACTTGGAAGAAAATCCATGTTAACTATGAAAGGACAAAAGAAAACATGGAAAAGCTTTTTGGAAAAATGCATATCATCGTCATGGGTATATATTTTTCACAAATCGGTCGAAACGTATTGAATGAATTATTAGAAGGAAAATCAGCAGAAGATTCTTTTAAAGATTGGCCAACCCCATTTGTCTATTGGTGCCCACAAGGATATGATGACTTAAAGTTCTTTCTAATATTGGAAACAATGCAGTGTATCCTAATCTATTTCATGTTGATTGAAGGATTCTGTCATATTTTAACCACATGCTTAGCTATCGAAAGAGTTCTCACTGATTTTGCAACCATATACATGCTGATTGATGGTCTGGTAGAGGAATTTCCGGAATTTGAGCTTGGAAATACGTTTGAAAAAGTTGAATCCATCCAGGACGACAATTTGAAACTGAAACGTGACCTGGCTGCTTTAATTGAGAGTCATCAGAACTTGAACAGGTATTATGTTGAATTTCTAATTATGAATTACTTTGAATATACAAATAATAAATTATAAAGTACTGTACGACCAGCAAAAGTAAAATTTGTTCGCTAATTGGGCGTAGTCTTTCTTGACATTAGTTATATTATTTACTTTTCACCCATTAAAAATGTACCCTATGTAAATTATCTTATTCTATTTTATTCCAGTGGCATAACTGTTGGGGATAGATCCTCCAGAGACCCAGATACAAAATAAATTTTGTAATTTTAGCAAGCTTTGAGAGACAATAATTTTTGAAAAGAGAAAAAAAGACGTCTTGAATCGCTTAAATTGTGGTTTTAGAGGGATTATTTTCAATAAAATGTTCGGGGGAGCGCACCAGACCCCCATTTGGAACGAAGAAGCTATATAAAGTCTTGAATTAGGCTACTGTTGGAAAACCCCTCCTTCTCCTTTTAAAAGACATTTTTAAGTACGGTACTATACGTACGTACTGTACCCCAATCAGGAGAAGTGGGGGATCAAAAATAGCAGAGTGAATAAAACGCAATTTGTGGATAATATCTGTATTTTTCTTTAGTTGGAAGAGGAAGATAACTCATAAGAAGGTTGACACCGAACTACTCTAAATATTATAGTGGGGGGGGGGGGAGTTGGTTGAGAAAATATAAAAAACCAAATGTGATTATTGGGAAATTCTTCTTCTCATTG
This sequence comes from Conomelus anceps, assembly GCA_948455865.1. NCBI lineage: Eukaryota > Metazoa > Arthropoda > Insecta > Hemiptera > Delphacidae > Conomelus > Conomelus anceps. Next base: position 150,788,065 of record OX418216.1, read on the forward strand.
CTCATTGGGGTATATACTGTACCCCAATAAGGTGAGGTGGGGGATCAAAAATAGCAGAGTGAAAATAGTTTAATACATTCTTAGCAAAAGAGTTCGGATCTTCCACTGAGAATGATGAAAAAACTAAATGAAAATCACCATCTTTGACTTACAATTTGGAACTTTTCATGTGAAATTTAACGACTTGCAGTCAAATATTTGTTAAGAATAAGTATAACTCGTCACTTAATCTGTCCAAAAAAAATCCACAGATTAAGTGAGTTATACTTATTCTTAACAAATATTTGACTGCAAGTCGTTAAATTTCACATGAAAAGTTAATATTAACAACGCAGTTCGTCATGGAATAAGAAATCCAGGAATTTACAATTTGGATCAGAATAATGTTGGAATAGTTGAATTTGAGTCTAGAATTGCTTGAAATGAGGCTTTAAAGGGAATATTTTTCAAAAATTTCCCGGGGAGTACCCCCGAAGGTCCCTTTTTAATAAACTATTCATTATATAGTCTTAAATTATTAACTTTTTATGGTAAATTTAACGACGCAGTCAATTTTAATTGAGAATAAATAAATAATCACGTAGACTGAAACGTTTTCGAATCGTGATGATTGTTTAATATTTATTTATTCTCAATTAAAATTGACTGCAAGTCGTTAAATTTACCATAAAAAGTTAATATTAACAACGCAGATCTTGAAACAAGAAATTAAAGAACTTAAATTATTGTCAAAGGACCTCTCCTTCTCCTCGTATAGTGCCTGTTTTATTCACTTTCAAAGGAAACTAAAGCCTAGGTGGAAGTTTTGGTAGGAATGAAACGATACATACATAGATTAAGTAGAAGATAATAATATTAGTAGTAAATAAAAAAAAGATGTACTTCACTAATTATCGTATTAATATTTTTGGTGAATTTAACGACTTTCAGTCAATTTTTAATTAAGAATAAGAAATGTTTTACTCACTCTCTAGGCCGAACATTTTCGAGTTATTGAAACTCATCTTCAAGGCGTCCTAGATCGGCGTTGTTGGTTTGTTGGTTAGAAGAGTTGTGGTTTTTGTATAATGTGGTCGAAACGCCTGTGTGATTTGAAATGTAATTGTTCATATGTTATTAAACTAGTATGTTTTAAAAATAATGTCCTTTAGATGACATCCTTCTTGCCAGATAAAAATTTGGATTCTCTCCTGAAAGTTATGCACGGCTCTCCAACATTTCATTCAGCACAGCCTCAATTTCTTGACAAATGGCAATCTTGAGGTCATGTATTATGTGGGGCTTGATTGCATACACTTTTGATTTCAAGTAGCCCCACAAAAAGAACTTACAGATCGATAAATCGTGTGAGTTTGGGGGCCAGTTCACATCACTGAAACGTGAAATGACATGTCTTGGAAACATGTGTCAAACCACTTCCATGAATGCTCTTGCAGTGTGAGCTGTGGCTCCTTCCTGTTGGAACCTCATTTCTCTCATGTTCACTAAACACCGCAACCCATTGGAGTAGGGTGTTTCAGTGTGGGACTGCACCTTGACGTTCCACATTGAACTTTTGCCGAAAAAAACATTTAACAGTGACCATAGAATCGTTATTTCTAAAAGGCTGCTTGACTGTGAATACTTCTTGATGCTCTGTGGTCCAACGCTCCATGGCGACTAAAACTGCACTATAGTTGTCTGCCAACGATCATCCATGGTCAATACCTCTATTTGTCGCCGAGTACTACTGGTTTAAAAAAAAAAAAAAAACATCCGTTTCCTCTACTCCATCCTGTACTTCTAAGCCAGGTCTTTACCCTTCAAAGGATACTAAAAGATCATTCAACAGTAGCCTTAGTAGATGGGAAACCACTTAAAATGAGGAGTGTGCCTTGTTGCAGGGAAAAAGTATTAGTCTCCTCCAAAAGTGCAGCCACTACAGTAGCCTATCCTTTAATTTGTCTGTTGAAATCCTTCTTTTTCAACAGATTACACCACAAATCTAATTCTGCATAGATTAACCCAACTCATAAAAATCCATGGAGGATTTGACATTTTTTCCAAATCTTTTGAATCACATTTTAGCATGTATGAAGGATGAAGATGGGATAAGGCAAAAGCAGCTGTATTTTCGTTTGAGAATCTAACATTCAATGATCGAGTTGAAGAATCAAGCAAGACAAGGGGTGATCAACGACCGTCTCCAGTATTCAATTGCAGTCTCAGATGGCAGATTACATCTTATGTATTTGCTTTTGAACAATTCATGGAACTGTTTACTTAACGTTGACTTTCTCCACGATATCATGTGACTTTTTAAGTAATTCATCAGAAACATGTTCAATTTCTTGTCAATGCTTCTTGATGACATCAAGGATCATACCAATATATTTCCTCACCATAATGAAATCTATATTTTTACTTAGTTAGATTTATATTTTCTTAGATATCAGCTTCTTAATGCACAGAATTGAATTAATAGGAAAACATCAGACAGTATAAGTTCCAAGGATCTCAAGAATATGGACAGGGCAGGAAAGAGGGAACAGTGATTTTCAAAGACTGCTGTGTCAATAAGTCTTCCAGTTGGAGCTAATTGGCATGATTGTTTACCTTTCCTCATACTCTCCTCACCTTGCTGTTTATCTAAATATCTTTAGAATTTTTACTTAGAACTTTATGGAATGGACTAGAAAATGGGAGAATCCTTATTAGTTTACTTTAGGATTTGATAGAACATTATATAGAACCATCTCTGTCTTTCTGGAACATTTAAAAATGTATAACAGCAGAAGCTCTTGTAAAAGTCGGTCAGTTGTGATTCAAACGTTAATGTGATAAGTGACATTGATCCTTCCCGCTCATACAAACCGGATTATCAGTGAGCGCTAATACAAACTGTATTATATGAACATTCAATGTGTTAAGTGATAATGCAGTATATTGTGACAGATTATTATTCAAGCTTCTTTAACAGTTTATACAGTGACTTGTAAGTGCTTTTAGTGTTTCAACTGTTATGTTTTAGACGCTTCTCCATGAATTATTGGACAGTTTATTGAACAGTTATTATTTAATATTTGATCAGCCTTTTAACAGTAATTAGTGACCCGTAACAATAGGATCATCTTAAACAAAAAACAAAAAAATGATCTGACTCAATTTAATGAAATAACTGCTGTGAATTAGCTTTTTCTCAATTAGTACATTCCAATTGTTTCAGATAGTTGACATTGAATTAAATGTTGCTTAAATATAGATTGGGGCAAAAGAAAATTAACCCCATGCAGGACTTCCACCATTTGATCTCAGGGTTGCGTCATTTCTGAAACACCCATTACCGTGTATATTCTTAATAATATGTACAATATTCTAAGAAATATAATCATGAACAATGTATTTTATTTTTAACTCTAGCAATTTCAAAATTTCTGCTGATTATACGGCTTATGGGACTGTGGTATTAACATTCATTATTTCTTCTGACACAGTCATCAGTATCTACACAATGCTGAAGGTAAATATTAATATTACTATCGTATAATTTGTTAGTATTAATTAATTTGTTTCTCTTAAAGAAAAAACTAAACTGACTATTATTGGAACTGGACTAGTATTGTCTCCATTTTAGAAGTACAGCCAAGTACAGCTATTATGCGGAGGCTCTGTCCGTCCGTCTGGTTGTACGCATAAAAATTCAGGGCAAAAACTACATGGGGTAGGCCTACAGGCAACAAATTTTTAGGAGGTATTAGGCACCTCATAAGAAGAAAAAATAAATTAAAATTAAGTTTGTCGGTCCTCGCTGAAGGACACAAAAAGGAAACATCTATCCTTAAAGGAACAGCTGATAGAAGTTAACAGTTTCTTGGGGCACGGCTTTGAGGCATGCCTTCTCTCAGTTCTAGTGAATTGGAAATTTGTATTGATCTGTATATCAGCTGTTTCCCTATGGAATAAAATCGATTTTCCTTCAAATGTTTTAAAACATTTTTTATCTACGACCATGTCATAATGTATACATTACAGTTTCACAATTGATGCCAAAACAGCAGTCTTTTCGAAATGCTTTTTGAAACCCGTTGCATAATGAGCTCATTATAGTACAGGTTATACATTATAACACGGGTTCTGGACCAATCAGAAGCATTTTTGATGGAATCAATATCGTAATTCAATATTGTGAAACTATCAGCTGATTTGATCAAACTGCTACACCAGCTGCTTTAACCTAACAATCTACTATAACTTCAGCTGATTTGATCAAACTGCTACACCAGCTGCTTTAACCTAACAATCTACTATAACTTCTCGTATTTGAGATGAGAGGTTAGGTATCTCTGACAGTCACAGGTAAAATGAAATTGTTTTAATTAAATGTATACTAGTGGTCGTAGATAAAATAGTGTATGCAACGATTTTATTTATAACTTACATCTAACTCATGCCTTAATAAGGGTCAAAATAAAATCAGATTAAGTGAGTTATTATACTTATTCTTAACAAATATTTGACTGCAAGTCGTTAAATTTCACATAGAAAGTTAATATTAACAACGCAGTTCGTCATGGAACAAGAAATCCAGGAAAATAAAATCGTTGCATAAACTACTATTAAGATTCAAATAATGTTCTAAAAACGGTCAGGACAGTGTAAGCGCCCCCTTTGAATTTACAGTAAGGTAGATTCCACTATTTTTTGTCACCTTCATACTTTCTTCTTCTTCTTCTTCTTCAGTAGTCAACTCTGGGGTTGGTAATACCTTCATACTTTAGGAAAAATATTTTTCTTGGACTTTTATGGGGTGGTGCGAATTAATTTGTTTGCTCTGAGTAAGTTGAATGAGTGGATTCTGTTAAGTGACTGGAGTCGACTGTTGATCTGTTACGTTGACGGGAGTCCGATAGGAAGGAGTGAGAAACAGCTGTGATCCATTCAATTTTTATTCACATCAAATAACCAGAATCCCAAGCGCCAAATCAAAAATATGAGACACTGACCTAACACAGCTTTAATCACACCACCCATTGTGATAGCAATTTCATTTTTCATGTACGGTAGGTACATTTTAAGCTCTCATTATCATCGAGTTTAAAAATATTGTTACGGGTTCTAATGGCTAAAATAAGGCTGACATCACTAAAGTTCACACTTGCACTTTATTTACACAAATTAGTCTATTTACACACACTATATTGTAAGATCAATTAATAAATAAAAACAGATCAACAAATGACAGGCTTATACTTATTTTCAGTAATTATTTACAAGAATTAATGAATAATTAATTACAGGCTGATCAATAATAAAAGAAACAAGAGTCCAATAAACTGTAAAATAATGTAGAAAGAAATGATAAAAAGAGCAACTAATCGCTTACAAAACACAGTCCAATTCGTTATTTGACAGTCCCAAATAATATCACTTAACACAATGTTTTTAAACTATTACCTAGTAAGCTGCACAAACAGTAAACACTTGTCTCTGCACTTGACACTGGAATCGAGCACTGTTTACTCCACTGGCACAAGATCTGTAACACAATCTGACACGCGGGTTTTTAGACTAACTGTCACGCAAGCTTTTGTAGGACTGAACTCAATGGTTCACGTGAGCTCCTTTATATATATATGAGACAGTTGTCATAATTCCAAGAACTGGAGGCCACCAGAAGCTTCGAGAAGGCCACGGAACATACGACCGCGATTGTTCAGGAAAAATATAGAATTGACGAGAAGATCAATTGAGTGCAAGGGACGCAAATATAAAGAATAGAAGTGAGAAAGACATCTAACAAGAGAGAACGAGAAGAATCAGATTGCAAGCTGCGTCTGCCCATGAAAACAATGGAATGATATAAATAGGACAAGTGTGTGAATAACTGCTTGTTTGCTTTCGTAACAATTTTTTTTGTAACTAGAGTGCAAAGTGGGGTTTTTCTGCACCAAGAGAAACAGTTTTTTTCACTCGCCTTCGGCACTGGTGCAGGAATAGACTATTTTGCGTGCTCACTTAGTGCAAAAATAGACACTTTTTCGCGTCACTGTATGAAACAAATATTTTTTTATTGCTGATGGTGCCCACATGGTCCGAAGACTTGTACGTGGGTAATGAGGTGAATGATGAGAAACATCCATGGCTGAATGAGATTCGAACCCAAGGCTGCAAGAAACGAAGCCAGCTAGAGCCTTATCTTATCTCAGACAAGCGCTCCAGCAACTGCGCTACCAGAGCCGCCAAAAGTTATTAGAGATTTTAAAATTTTACATAACTTAAATATATAAGAATTTTTCATACAGAAATTGAAATTAAATTTTACAATGATTCTACAGTTCAAAAAACATTCAATGTTTGTAATAAATTTGATTATACTAGAACAACATGAGTCCTGTGCGTGGGTAATGAATTGGATGGTGGTGATAGATTCAAAATTTTTATTCAACCATTGAACATATAAATGTAATAGAACATGTCAAAATCAATATCACAAAAATCAAGTTAGCCTTTTTTGTTGGCCAATTCAATCGATCACCCTTATAAAGAGGGCCCAGGACTTCATAGCTTATGCCTATATGATTGATCAAATGACATTATCAAATACAAATTCTAATGATATAATTCGAAACCATCAACATTACAGTACTGATATAGCTGCCTAGAATTTTGATTGAATTAAAAATAAAGTCTTAGAAAGTTTTTTTTCTATTAGTTTGAAAAGTTTATTTTTAAAATTATTGATTAAAGTTTTTTAGAATTTGAAAGTTGTTTATATAATGTTTATTTTATAGATGTTTTTGTTTTTCTCTTAGGCCAATAATGTGAAGATTATGGTGAATTTTGCTGTGGCTTGCATATTTGTCAATTTGATAATACTATTTTGCTATCACTATGGTCAGAAAATTATCAATCAGGTATGTCTTATCCGATATTATAATAATTCCTTCTATAGTTCATTTCACTGTATTTGCAGTAACTTTGTACAATAAATTTTGTGAAAATATTTGTTAGGATTATTATTTGCTTCAACTTTACACTCTAAGTGGCAAGTGTTTCTTCTTCTTCTTCCCCTTGTTTTTCTTTTCCTTTTCTCCCCCTACCGTAGTACTTCTTCTTCTTTTTCTTCTCCTTTTCTTGTTCTATCCACTTCTTTTTCCCCTACCTTCCCTTTTTTCTTATCCTTCTGCATTATTTCTCTTCTTTTTCTTTTTGCTCTCTTACCTACTTCGGCGTTTTCTCAAGTATTTCGTCATAGAAAAAATCGCAGAATATTGTTATGAGACACCAGAAAGAAGAGAAAACATCTTTCTTTCCTTTCTGCTGCTGTGTCAAAAATAGCCTCAATTAACGATAAAAAGCATGTTTTGATTACTCCCCCTTTTATTCCCCTCACCTTCAACCAGAGTCATCCAGAGGATTCCAGTACAACATTATCTGTGTACATAGATTTTTATAGAATAATCTCGGAAATGCCATTAATTCTCTAGTTTTTTCTGGAATGTCAAAAACTTATATAAAGCGGATGCTCATGTAAACAGTCAGCTCAGTTGTTGTTCTACATTCTTAACGAGTAGCAGTGTTCTGTGACAGAAAATGCAAACCGTTTCCGTTGAGCGCTATTACAGACTGCGTTACACAAACGTTTAGTGTGAAAGTGATAAACGCAGTATATTGTGACAGATTATTATTCTGGCTTCTGTAACCGTTTATGCAGTAAAAGACTGTGCTTCGTAAGTGCTTTAACTGTTATGTTTTAGATGTTTCTTTCTGAATTATTGAACAGTTATTTGTTAAATATTTGATCAGTCTATTAACAGGTAGTGATTAATTTTATTTATTTATTTCAAATACATACATATAAATTACAAATAATAGAGGCTTACAGCTAATGCCAAAACAAACCTCATTGAATGCATTAAGCCGGGTCTCCATCAACCAAAGATGTCTGCCGAACATTGTTGGCAAATACAAAAAACGGCCAAACATTAAACATATGGGTCACTGAACATGTTCGTGAGTTCAATTGAAATGTTCGGTCTGTGAGCGAACAGTGACGACCAACAATAGGTTCCCGCCACACTGATCATAATGTTCCAGAAAGCGTCCACACCAAACAATGCTTGGCGACATCAGATAACTCCAGCGAACACTGCTCGCCGAGCATGTTCGGTTGGTGGAGACACATCTTTATATTGTCTCAAAACAAACAAGGAAATCACAAAACAAAAATTAAAAGGCTAAGCTAACAGAGAAATGAAGTCAAAATACATACAATAAGAAAATGGCATGAAATAACAGCATAAAGAAAAATATCCCTAAACATTAGTTAACTCTAAACAAAGAAATAATAATTTTGTAACAGTAATATAATAATAAATTCGTTATTAGCTGAAACGTTTAACGATTTATCTGTTTCTGATTGATTTCTTTTGGTGTGACATAAGTGAATAAAGTGCAAGTGTTAATTTTAATTGTTGCCAGCATTATTTTGGAGATAGATCCCACAACAATATCAAAGTTGAAAAAAATGTAATCGTTACATTATTTTGTGAAGACTATTTAATTTGAACATGGTTCGGAATCCACCTAAAACTGTAGGTCCAACTCATAAATCATCATCATCCAACTCATTACCCACGCACAGGTCTCAGACCTATGTGGGCTTCATCCTCCAAAAAAAAAAAAATATATATATTAATTCGGAATTCCTTGTTAAATGGACAGTTCTTTCAAAACCAACCTATTTATTATATTTTTTCCAGAACAACTATCTACGACAGTATCTGGCTGAAGTCCCCTGGATAGATAAGCCAACCTGGTTCAAAAGTTCTCTGTGCATCATGATGAAGCGTGCTAACTTCGACTCTGAAATCAAGCCCTATGGCGTTTATGTACTGAAACATGAATCATTCAAAGATGTAGGTGAACTTTCAACTTTTTTAACCAATAGACCTAGACGCGTGCTAAGAGCGGATTTTGAAAAAATCCCAAAATTGACGTTTTCAGCATTTTAAAAAGTTTTTAAGAACTAACTACCTGGAAGAAAAGTAAAAATTTGGTACATAAATTAATTTTAGATTTAATAGCTTTCTAAGAACATTTTTTGGGGATTTTCCCAAAAAGCATCCAAATTTTACGTTCTTCTAGTTTTTTTAACCAAGTACTGTACCAATTTTGAAAAATTCCCAAAAGTTTCGACGTTTTTTAAAGGTTCTTAGGAACTGCTCCACAAAAAAAAGTAAAAATTTGTTATATAGACTACATTATGGACTTAATATCGTACTTAGGAATGTTTTTGCAATTTTCCCAAAAGTATGTCTGAATTTGACGTTTTCCAAACGTTTTTTAAGCATTCTCATATTGTACTGCTTGGCCTAAGAAGTTTAAATTTTAGTGAAAGAAACTCCACTACTGGTGGTGATTAGTCCCCCCAAATGTCCTCCAGGGGGGCGGAGCCCCTTGGCTAGTTAGTTAAGGCGAGCGAAGCGAGCCTGTCTGCTAGTCGAAAATAAAATGAATGTCAAAAATATTAAAGGTAAATAAATAACCTAATCAAGGCCAAGGAAACAAACAATAATGAACTGTCTATTTCATCTTCAATGCTTATTGTTTCTATTACAGTATGTAATTTCTTATTTCTATTATATTCCTGGATTTCTTGTTCCATGACGAACTGCGTTGTTAATATTACCTTTTCAAGTGAATTCAACGACTTGCAGTCAAATTTTTATTAAAAATAAGTAGTATTTTACTTACTACTTTTTCGAGTTGTTAAAACCCATCTTCAAGGCATCCTAAATATCGATGTTGGTTTGTTGGTTAGAAGAACTGTGGTTTCTGTATAATGTTTTTTTCAATTCAATTCAATTTATTTAACACACTAAAAACATACACAAAATATAAATAAAAAAAACAATAACAAAAATAACAATAACACACAGACAATTACAAATAGGTGACTCCATTGTGGGGTGTGCAGGAAAACGATACTTATATCCAACTATGGCAAAGCCATGTATTAGGATAAGTGAAATAGTAGCTGAAAAAGGAAGGGGAGTTTGAAAAAGGAGAAAGAAATTGGTGAAATTGGAAATGCGGTCAAAAAGTTTGTGTGATTTAAAATTTAACTGATCGTAGAGGATGTTTTGTTTATTGTGTGTGGTGTGTTTTCAAATTGTTCCAAGGTGTTGAGTTCGTGTCCTTTAGATTTTATATATAGAATTTGTAAGTTGGTAGTGATGTCAGTAAAAGTGTGTCCAGTTTGAATGATATGGTCTGCAAAAGTCGATTCTGTTTTTGTATGTAAAGCTTGTAAATGTTCCTTGTAGCGTTGTTTGAATACGCGGCCTGTTTGTCCTATGTAAAATTTGTTACAGTCAGAGCAGTTCAGTTTGTAGATCCCTGGGAGATCGTATTTGTTCGTGTTCATTGTGGTTTTTGGTGCAAGTGCATTTTTTATTTTGTTTTTTGTTCTCAATGCGATGGTGTGGCCGGCTTTTCTGAAGATTTTTGCTAGTCTGTTTGATTTTGGATTAATGTATGTCATTGTGATGTATTTTTTGTTGGTGTTTTGATTTTTGATTGTTATTTTATGGTTGAGTTTGTCAATTAGGTCGTGTTTGTATCCGTTTTCCTGTGCTAGGTATTTTATTGTGTTCAGTTCAGTGTTGTAATTTTCGGTGGATAGTGGTGTGTTGTTCAGTCTGTGTAGCATTGATCTGAATGCTGAGTGTTTGTGTTGTGTTGGATGATTGGAGGTGCTGTGTATTAGGGTATCTGTCATTGTCGGTTTTCTGTAAACGTTGCAGCTGTGTTTTTGGTTTGTGTTCTTTGTAATTGAGAGGTATAGGAAATTTATTGATTTGTTGTGTTCATATTCTCCTGTGTATTAAATGTTTTTGTGTATTTTGTTTATGTGTGATCGGAGCTGTTCACATTGTCTTTTGTTCCCTCTGTATAGTAGTAGAATGTCATCTACATATCTGTGCCAGTATATTATATTATGAGAATCTATTTTTGAAGAGTATGTGGATGTTTTCGCAGTGTTGGAGCCAACGTTCGGCCTACAGAGAGTAAGTAAAATACTATTTATTTTTAAAAAAAATTTGACTGCAAGTCGTTGAATTCACTTGAAAAGTTTCTATTATATATTATCTATATTTCTATGAAGTATTCAGCTAGGAACTCATAGATTTTCGACCTCATGTATGTGATTTAAAATTTATTTAATTTATTTTCAGATACTGAAGGCAGCATTTTCGTTTGGCAATATTATCTATTCCGTTAAATGAAATAGAATGTAGCCTAACAATTTATGAAGGTCTCTTTGACAATAGGCTAGAAAAGCTGTCTTATATGAATCTGCACAAAACAAAAATATCTGGATCACTTCTCTTTTTGTAATAATTATATTCACATTTGATTTTGTACAAGTCTAATATTTATTATTGAACAGAAAACTTTTATCATGCCTTCAGCGGTCTGTTTCTTAGCAATTTACAAACTAATTTTATTAGTAGGCTATTTGAATTGAAGCTACTGCAAAATTATATGCGACGTTGTACTTTATAATTGTAAATTTTTATAAACAGACCCCTGGTTTACTATATTTTTATTTTATTATAATCCCCCATTACTATCAGACTAATTGTGACTTGAGATGAATTGAGTTTTGTTCATCTCCGATAAAAAAAAGGCTACATCAATTGTGTTGCTTTCCAAACAACGTCCCTGTCGAAAGATGGCTTGGAAGAAGCTCTCAGAGGTGTGCTAGATAGTATTCACACTCATCTGCGCAGCCAGGCCCTGTGTAGGCCTACTGGTGGGAGTGGACTGTTTTAAAAGCGTAGAGCTTCAGAATTTGTTTCGGTGGCCTTGGCATGGACGCAACTCTGTTAGCTCAATAGGAGCGTAATCGCATCCTACCTCACTCCTCGTTTGTGTAGTACGCTCTTTGGACCAAAACATGGTACATACATCAACCATAGTACATACATACATCATCAATTTTTATTCCAAAAAAATACAATTCATACAGTTTATAATAAATTACAACATTTCAACATTTATTGGAAAAACAATATATCCGCAAAGAAATATCTGTGCGCGGATTTTAGTTGTGCGAATAAATAATTCTAAGAAACTAAAGTATCATAATAAACACAAAAAAATATATAAAATAAAAGTTTACAAAGTTATATAAGAATTTATTATCCAGCCATCAAATTCCTTCACATAATGTCTTTTACGACTGATATAATTATATAATTCTATTGGGAATGGAATGTAAAATTTTGTTTACTCTGTAATAAAATTGTATTGATATCTAAAAACATTTAGGTAAATTCTTTGTCGGCTTACAGTGAAATGTCGAGATTATATAGGGGTTCACAGACTATTTGTTGCATTTTATTATTCCCATCCACATGCTGAATGTATCACTGTTTCAGAGAGAGAGCACCAATCTCTCTGAATAATTCAGTGCTCTGGTAGAGCCTCGGTTTACCCAAAGCCGCTCTAATAATATACTTCTGCATATTACGACAAATAACGACAAATGGATGTAACAATTTGCTGCACCACCCCACGCCAGTAATCCATATTGCAAAATAGATTGAACATAAGCAATCTCTTACATAATAATATTATTAATATAAATTTATTATAATAAATATTATAATAAATCTGTAAATCAGATATTTCAACTTTTTACACTCACCTTCTAGAGAACATTTGAACTTTATATGACTTCTCACCCCTTACTATCATATTCTTATTATTAATATTATATAAAAGTCGATGTGTGCATGTATGTATGTATGTATATGTATTTATGTATGTATGTACGTTCCCAGTAAACTCCGAAGCTGCTGAACCAATTTTTAGGCACAATGTAGAATAGTCCCGAGATGGCTTCTGTGAAGTTTGGGAGTTCAAAAGTCCTCGCTGCAGGACACTAAAAGGAGAAATCTATCCTTAAAGGAACAGCTGATAGAAGTCAACAGTTTCCATAGCGGCTGTCTGGAACGCAAAGACTTTGCATGTACTGTGTAGTCGGAGCCTTGCAGTATGTAGGAAACTGGGTATGATAAAATGTAATTATGCCGGTTTGATGACATCTGTTAACCAATGCAGCTAGAAATTTGAAAGGTAGTCTCAGGAGGTGGCGAATAATAATATAAAAAACCTAACCTCTACCCTAATAGTTGTAGGTGGTTTAAATTTTAAAAGTTCATTCAGAGGTGGTAAGAAAACAACGAAGGAGGCCTCTCTGATAAACTGGAAGAGCCCTAGGACTAACTTCTTCCCTAATTAATAGTCCTAGAAGGTTGAAATTTGAAATGTAACCTCAATGGGAGGTGGCAAAAAATAAAATGAAGAGAATTTTTTATTAACTTTTCATGTGAAATTTAACGACATGCAGTCAAATATTTGTTAATTAATATTTATTAATTTGTTGATTAATTACGAGAATTTTTTATGAGAACGCGTGTTGGGTCAGCTAGTATATTATATTAACCTATGCTTTTATATCTTATTATTCTGATTCTGTGAAATCTGTAAATCAAGTATTTCAACTTTTTACACTAATCTTCTAGAGAACACTTGAACTTTATGCGACTTCTCACCCCTTACTATCATATTCTTATTATTATTATACTGGTAGGTTGCCCGATTCAATCGAATTTGGGTTTCTAGAACCTTACATTAAATTATTTACAAATACAATTTAGTAAAATACAGTCTATTTTTCTAGGTCGTGTCAAAGTTTAATTCAATTTCAGTACACTCATAATCGTCTTAATTATAGAAGCATTGAAAAATTGATCTCATAATTAATTGAGACCACTCTCGTATTGCATAAGAGAATTTGAAAAATTGAAAAAGAAAAATAGTTTTATTATTCTACCTAAATCAACATGTTCATTACAATCCCAACTTTAAAAATTGAATTGAAAAAATAAATAGATTCAATTTAAAAAGTAGAAACTGAAAGGAAGGTGAGTCTGCCAGCTAGTAGATCAAATAAGAAGAATGGGAGCTGTTGATCATCATTTTATTGTATAAAATACAATACGTACTTATATAGATTAATTTTGAAAATTCATGTACTCTTCAGGTATATTGTTATGTATTGTTCATTTATTGAAGAAAAATTTCATAGATATTTTTAATATTAATGTATTCTTCCGGAATTTTGTTGTGTAGTGTCCATGTATAGAAGAATTTTAATGGATATTCTCAATATTCATGAACCCTCCAGGTATTTTCTTTTGAGGTGTCCATGTACTTAACTTCAATAGGATATTTAAAATATTATTTATTTAAATAACTTTGTAGTGTAAATGTATTAGAAGAATTTTCAATGGAATGTTTTCAACATTAATGCACTTTCCAGTCATTTCCTTTGTTTTATGTTCATGTGAAGGACTTTCTGGGAATACTTTTTTGTTAAATTCAGCAACTCTCTGCCTTGGGGCTCAATGCCTCAATTCCAGGCAATGGTTCGCCTTCCAAGAATTTCAATGCAGTTTCTCCAGCCATGCTCAAATATGAAACACTCTCTTCCATGTTCATTTTTTGTGGAATTTCAGCTGTGTTACGACCAATTACTGCTGAAAATGCGCCACATTTTGTGGCTTCTGCCACACATTTCATCATACAACGGCTGCCACATGAGAATTTCTCCAACTCGAACATTCCAGGTGGTCCAGTCCACAGAATGGTCTTGGCTTTTTCTATAGAACACTTAAACTTCTTGCGACTTTTCACCCCAACATCCAAACCCATGAAACCTTGAGGTATGCCATTGTTAATGTTTGCCTCACACACTTGAGCTGTGTCAGATGCTTCATTTGCAATGATGAAATCTTCAGGTAGTATGATTTCTACCTTCAATTCAGCTGCTCGATCCATGATACTCTTAACAGATTTTGCACCTTCTTCATCAAACTCTGAACACCCAATATCTTTACATTGACCTTCTTTGAGAAACGTTAATGCAGGTAATCCAGCCACAATAATCTCATCAACCTTTTCAATCATCTGCATGATGAACGTAACCTTTTCAGCCAGCAATTTCCCACCAATAATCAGAACCATAGGTTTTTCTGGACATTCAGTAAGCTTTGTAAGCATTTCTATTTCCTTCTGGAGAAGACATCCAGCAGCTTTGGTTTCAAAAAAAGCACCCAGCATTGAAGCATAAGGATAACGTGATGGACCTAATGCATCATTCACATAAATATCAGCCAATTTCTTCATTTGTTTCTGGAAACACTCCACATCTTCTTTCTTGGCCACAAGGACGTGCCCACACTTATCAAGCCCTTTACCCTCCTCTTCCACATGAAACTGGAGATTCTCCAACAGGAAAACTTGTCCCTTTGTTGCTTTGCACAAAGCAGCTTCCACTTCAACACCGACACAGTCTTGCAAAAATGTTACTTCTTTTTCCAGTTCACTCTGTAGAATGTCAGATACTGGTCGTAGTGATAGACTGCAGTTCTTTTGTCCTTGGGGTTTACCCAAATGTGAGGCCAAAACAATATACTTGGCTCCTTTTTCCAGAGCAAATTTGATTGTTGGTACAGTTGCACTTATTTTCTGTGGGTTAACTACCTGGCCATCTTCTAATTGAACATCAAAATCAGCTCGGATGAACACACGTTTACAGGCAACATCGGCCTCTTCTATTGTTAGAGAATTGAATGGCATTTTGATAAAAAATCAGGCTTTTTACCTGTCAACAAAAGAAATCATCAATAATATTTGTGATGCTTCCCCACAATAAAAATACTTGATGAACAATCTAAAATTAAAATGACATTGTATTTCTAGTTGATTAAATTTTTCCCCTCTAAAACTAGAGGATGCATTTTGATCAGCAATGATGTAGCTCTTCACCCACCAGAAAAAATTGATAATATTTGAGATGTTTTCTCATGATAAAAAACTTGATGAATAACAAAACTGACAGTGTATTTTTATTTAAATTATTATTTTCACTTACTTATACTATAGGGATGCACTTTGCTTCGACAT
This sequence comes from Conomelus anceps, assembly GCA_948455865.1. Lineage (NCBI taxonomy): Eukaryota > Metazoa > Arthropoda > Insecta > Hemiptera > Delphacidae > Conomelus > Conomelus anceps. The sequence continues at coordinate 150,804,088 of OX418216.1, forward strand.
AGAAGGAAAAGCCTGATGAAGCTTCTCTTTAGAAGCGAAATGCACCCCTTCTGTAAAAGGAAGTAAAGTAAAGTAAATTCGTATGGCTTTTCGTGGTGGGGAGACCCTTACGGGAGTAAAATGGAAAAGGAAGTAAAATCTTAATTTAAATAAAAATACAGTGTCAGTTTTGATATTAGATTGTATTTCTTGTTGCTTATCATTTTTACTCACTAAAGCTAGAGGGATTCAGGGACCCCTGGTGATTGGCTGATGAAGCATATTTTCAGAAACGAAATGCATCCCTTCAGTTTTAGTGAGTAAAAAATAATCAACTGGAAATACAGTGTCAGTTTTGATATGGGATGGAGGAGTCCCATGGAGATGGAGATGGCTGATGAAGCATCTCAGAAACGAAATACATCCCTCCAGTTTTAGTGAGTAAAAATAATAAACAAAAAATACAGTGTCAGCTTTAATGTAGGATGCAGGGGTCCCCTGGTTATTGGATAAGCGAAATGCATCTTCTTATAAGCGAAATGCATCTCTTCAGTTTTAGTGAGTGAAAATAATAATCAGCTAGAAATACATTGTCAGCTTTAATGCGACTTTTTCCAATTATGTCTCAAACATTCTAAGCCTGGAGTAAAAGACAAGTCAGTTCAGTTGATAGACATGACCAATGCTAAACATCAGTTACCATAAATACTTGAGACTTGAAAAGTTAGAATTTCTAGAATAATTCTCTACATCGCATTCAAGTGACTGCAATGTTGTGAACTATTCTAAAAAGTCTAATTAATTCACGCAGTTTGTAGTGGAAGAATAAATTCAACAATAGAAAAAGTTGATTTGGAATAAGCTCTTTGTACACTAAAAAGCTTAATAAACTAAATACCTTTCCAATTCTTTTTCAAGTAATAATTGTGTGGGTTCACAATATTTGGTAGGTTCCGAACCACCGGGAAGTGATCGATTTTACAACAGAGAACAAAGAACTTGTAGACAAGGCAACACACGGCACGATTAGAGTTGCCGATTCCTACTTTGAGGTTGGTACTTCTCAACAATGGAAAATAATAATCAGCTAGAAATACAGTGTCAGCTTTAATGCGACTTTTTCCAATTATGTCTCAAACATTCTAAGCCTGGAGTAAAAGACAAGTCAGTTCAGTTGATAGACATGACCAATGCTAAACATCAGTTACCATAAATACTTGAGACTTGAAAAGTTAGAATTTCTAACTAATGAATAATAAAATTCCCAGAGCTGCTGGATAGTACAGTAATCTTAGGACGACTTCATCTCCTAATAACTGTACCTTGCTTGTATGTGTATGAAGTTTCATCATATAATAGTAAGAGGGATGTAAACCAAAATGTTAATGTACATGATTATAATACACTAAACCAAAGAGATTATGACTTCAATCAAAATAGTAGGTTATTCGAACAAAAACCTATAGTTATATTGGTAGGAGTACACTATAAAAAGATTTATCATTTAAATATTTCTCTGAACAATCACCTGTGTGGGTGTTCAAATAAAATTAGTAATCTAACATAAATGATACTGTGTTTCTCAGTAGCTAGATTTTTATGCCTTATTGTGGCTTGATATGAATTAAGTTTTGATCATCTCAGACACAAAAAGGCTACATCAATTTATTGTGTTGCTTTCCAAACGAAAGTCTCTGTCGAATAGGTCTATCATAATTATATTAATTACTGTTCAATTCAATTCAATTCAATTTATTCAATTTATTCACTGTATCATTACCGTACAACAAAGGTCCTCCTAAAACAGTAGGTTTTTCAGGAGGTGCCATATATTGATTTAATACAATTAAATAATATTCTTGAACAAACTAAAAAGTCAATTTACCAAATATCAAAATAACATAACCTACAATCCACATGACACACTAGGCTACAACACTTTAGTGCATTCCACTGACGATTTCACTTTTAAAAAGATCATTTGTTTATAAAAACTATAAATTATAAATTTAGCACTGTTGGGAATGACCGAAAAAGAGCGAAAATATTGAATTTAGTTGAAAAACTTGGCCAAAAATGTTCATGTTTGCTGTACAGCTGTTGTAAAAAATCGTTCTTGAAAAAATGTAAGTTAGTGACAAAATTTTCAAGTTGTTTTTAGTCTCAACTGAAACAAAATAATGACTTCAAGCACAAAACTTAATGTACTTCTCTATTAACTTATCAAGTTTATTCAACGACTTGCAGTCAAATTGAAGTCGTTGAATAAACTTGAAAAGTTAATATTAACAACGCAGTTCGTCATGGAACAAGAAATCCAGGAATGTACTTCTCTTTTATCAGCTAAATAATAGGTGAATTTTATAAGATATTAGAAATAATTTATTTCCTATTTCTTGTTCCAAGTAATTGAATAACTGCAACATTATTTGTGTTCTCAAACAATGGACCCATCGATCTTGTTGGAAATTTATTAAAAAAATGATTTAATTGAAGAAAATCAAACTCACCGTTCAAAAAATGATTTCAACAAATAATCTTGATTGCTGAATTCTGTATAAATTCCCAGTAAATTTCAATAATTTAGTCAAGATCTTCCCGATAGTACCAATTGTAGTACCAATTTGGGTAACTACCAACACGTTAATGAATATGAAGTGTTATAAATTCTGGTATTTATTGATCATGTGCTATTTTAGAATGCTTCTTCTTTATTAGGTTTGATGCTTTAGGTGAGCTATTCAGGTGAGTTGAGATGGGAATTGTAAGTAAAAATTGATGATTTTTGTTTTAACATTTAAAAATATGTTTTGATGGGGGAAAATTCAAGTTTCATAGAAAAAATAATTTTGAAATCGCAATTTCATGTTAGTTAATGCAAATGCACAATATTTATACCATCGGCAAATATATGATACCACTACTTGACCATTGATTCATATACTGCAAAAGTAAGATAAATGAATAATAAATTTACTTACTATAGATATATCTATGATTTGGTCATACTTCAAGATATTTTATGAAAGAATGTAGACGAGAAACGTTGAAATGAAGATCGTTGAAGCGTGAACACATCTGTTTTGTCTCTTGAAGTTTTTCTCAAACCATTTTTTCACAACCTTATACGAAAATGGAAATTCTTCTCAATAATAATTAAACAATTTAAAGTTCACCATGCCATTTCTATTTAAGCAAAAATATTTAAATTTGATTTGATGCCCTTTTCAAATAATTTATTAGCCTGGTAATAAATAGCATTACAATGGGAATGGTGGTGATTGGTCACACGGTGAGTGTAATGTTCATGCGATCGTTATGTTCAGTCAAGAGTGCTTAAGGCTGTGCTTGGATGGGAGGCTTGATTTTATAAGCTTTATTATCACTTACCCGGTGGTTCGGAAACCACCTAAAATAGAAGGCCCACCATTTAGCCCGTTACATAGTTGAAACGGCGAGGTGGAACTACCCGTAAGAGTCTCTTCACCATAAAATTCGTAAGTGTATTTTTATTTTTATTTAGCCTTACAATTCTTTATTTTTCTATTTCATGTTGAAAATAATTGAATATATGTTTTCTTTTTCATTTTATTTAAATTGTTTGGTTGTATTTCATTTTGTATAGCTTTGACTAATTTTAATTTTTTACGGATTCTGCAATTGAATTTTCCCTATTTTTCCCTCAGTTTACTGTCACTGTGAACATAAAAATAGTTTTTTTTTTTAAATCAAATGGTATCTTGGAAATTTCCTATTAATATTAGACATAGCTATTTGCAAAAATATTATAACAATAAAATTGGATTGTAATTTTATTCTCGTATCTCAAGCTAAGTTTTAATTATTTTTATAAGACAAAATAAAGTACCGTGAATTAAATTTTTAACAAAAAATGATATGCATACCGGTAGCCTAACTTTAAATAATGTTTTTTTTCTAAAAAAATCTTTTGTTGAGAACTTTGTATGTTTTGCCTCAATATCCTCCAAATTATTTCTCCTAACGAAGCCATAAAATTTCATAGACACCTGGAGATAATTGGGTAGTTTTGTGAATATAAAAATGTAATCTCATTTTAAACAAAAAATTCTCTTGTTCACGGGAAAGTACTCCTTCCTATCATCGATCATTTATTAATTGTCAGAGCTATTATTAATTAATTTTTCAATTTATTATTTTCCAGTTTTCTAAATAAAAGTTGGAAAAAAAATCGCCCGTCAGGTGGAATCGAACCACTCTGTCGCAAGACAGCTACAGATTTGAAGTCTGCACACTGGACCACCAGAGTTCAGCCGGGCAACTACTTTTGTTTTAAACTGGTTTATAAAGGTATCAGTTAGACCTGCTTCAATAAATAAATTTTTATTGACAAAATCTTTTACTTTATGTATATTTGATTCATCGAATTTCAATTTACAGTTGAAAGAGAGATTTTTCAACAGCTATTTATTAAAAAATAGCTATTTTTCGGAATTTTATAAGTTTTAAAAGTATTGTGAGGTTATGGATGCTCTAAATATTGGTTGCAGGTTGCGTTCATTCATTTCATGGCTCATGGAAGGTAGGTGAGGATCGGGACCGAACAATGGCTAAGTTCTTGGGAGCTTTACCGGTAACCAATAAGTATTACCGGTAGCATTTGATTGGTCTATTCAAATTTGTTAACGTCTGTAATTTGAATAGACAAATCAAACACCAGCGTCTGACTCCCGTGAACTCAACCAATGATCCCGATTCAAGAGCTCCTTGTGGGAGTTTTTTCAACTCGTTTGCTATTCCGTTCCTTTTTCAGATTTCCTTCAGTTCAAGTTCAAAGGCAATTGCATAATAATTCGCTCTCCGGTTGACATTATAATGTTGTTGGAGTTCTTTCATTCTTACTATTCCAAATGTTATGATTATTTACATCTAATTCATATCAACTGAATGTTGACTAGTTTTTATTTTAATAGTTACAGTATATACTAAATTATGTTGTAAGAAAGGTTTGAAACTTGAAATCATGATCGTTAAGGTTGACTTCTACTGCAATCACAAAATGGAGACAACAGGTTAGGGTGTTAATTTAAATATTATTCCAATTTAATTATTATTGTACTAGAGGTAATCTTCTTGGTTGCAGTTTCATATCCATAAGCGTTTGCTTATTACCTAACATAGGGCCGCACTTCCGTATGTAGTCCCCACGAAACGTCGACTGAGAGAATTGTTTGTGGATAGGGTTGATTTTGGTATGGTTCAAAACTGGTCTACCAATTTCACAATAGTCTAGAAAGACCACATATAACGCAGAGTAAATTTTTTTTGAGGTCTAACGCAGATAAACTGCAGTTTTGACTATGCAGCTGCTGCTTTCATTTTTGTGAAACACTGAAATAGATGACAGTTCACAAACAGAAGCGAGCTAGTGTTGCAATCTATTACTGTATGGAAAATCTGTAAGGTAAAGGCACCATATATCGGTTCGGGGTAAGTTTACATCATATGTCAGGTCTGTTTTCTTCAAATTTATGTTTTTAATCGATTTGTCATGCTATTCTGACTGTAAATAAAGAATAATTTTTTGGCACACCTTTGTTAAATTAATGAACTTAGTTCAAAATACCTTCAATTTAAGGTCAAGTTGACGGTTTTCGACATCGTTCAATATCAAGATTGATGTAAGTTATCAATAGTAAATAGTCGAATCTCTAGTGGTGGCCTACCGTACCACATATCGGCCCCTTACACTTTAAACCTAAAACAGCTGTAATTTCTCATCGATTCTCATACTTTGTCTTTTAAAAGAAATGAAAACAATGAAACGTCTGGTGTGGATAATCTGTTGGAGACGCTAATTTTTTAGGTTAGAAGTTTGGGGGCTGATAATTTGCATGTTCACCTTAATTATAGTACGGAGATCTTTTCATTATGCAGAACTTAGTGTCCTATTTATGAATGTTCCTTCCTATTTATCAGTGTCTCTTGACTCGAGGGACTCATGAAATGTAATTGGCATATCAACAGTCCGTCGAGTTAAGAGACACTGAAGGAACTTTAATAAATACGGCCATAAATGTCATGACTTAACAGGTATAGCTTGTCAACTCAATCTTAGCAGTTTTATGAATTTGCCTTGTGCATGCCGGCTCTGTCAATACTACTACTATTATGCTGTGAGATGTTCCCACATACATTGTCATATATATGGGTAATGACTAGTTCCCAGTAAGTTACAGCCTTTTGGAACTCTGTGTTAACAGTTGTGCGTAGTGGGACAAACAGCAAACCTATTGCTCTTACTGTCACATATTAGGTATGCTATCTTAGTATGGGGTAATTTATCAAAACAAAATCTTGATAGGGTGTTTAAGATCCAAAAGAAAGCGGTTAGGTGTATAGAAAGAGTAAATAGTTTAGATTCATGTAGGCCGTTGTTCAAGAGACTTGGTCTCCTAACTGCACCCTGCTTATATGTGTATGAAGCTACTTTATATGTAAAAACGAATGATATTAACCAAAATCTTGACGTCCATGATTATAATACAAGAAGCCGAGGAGATTATCACTTGGTGAGTCACAATAGTAGCTTATTCAAACAAAAACCTAGTTATATTGGTAGGAAATTCGACAACAAGCTACCGCAGTTTTTAAAGAGTCTTGAAAATATAGAAATATTTAAAAAACAATTGAAGAAATATTTAGTTGATAAAGCTTTTTATATTGTACAAGAGTTCCTTTCACATCAAAATTAAGCCTCACCTCAACTAATTGGTATAGTAATTAGTATCTAGTGTATAATATTGTTGATCTGACTTGTCTTATACTCCTTAACTGGAGTCTCCAAGACGTAATCTACAAAAAAAGAGTTATTATGTGGGTTGACAATACTCTTAAACTGGGTAATCCTAGTTCTGCACATTTTGCGGAACGCACTGCGCAACAGTATTGCCAGGCGCTAGCTGAATAATTATGGGGGATGTAACTCAAAATCACCTTATGTTAATTTGGTACGTACGGTAATTTTGAACCTAATCCCCTACAATTCTTTAGCTTACGTCTGGCAATACTGGTTTGCGATGCGCTTCGCAGAAAGTGCAGAGCTAGGAGAACTTGGCTTGAGTGATCAATTTTGTTAAAAATAAATACATACTAGTGAGCCCTTTTTCTTATCTCCAATGAGTATTTAAACTGCCCAAGTGAGCCCCAAACTGTCAGGGCTCATTGGACCCAAGTAGATAAAAAACAGAATTTTAGCATTGTTTTTGTGGAGAGTAGATGTGTTTTTCCTTGAGCATGAAGCCGACATAGATTTGAGACTTGTGCGTGTGTAATGAATTGGTAATTGATGAGTTTAACCTACAGTTTTAGGTGGGTTCCAAACCACCGGGAAGTGATTTTACAGTAGGCTTTTTTAAATGGTCAATCCAATCGGTCTTCCTTTCAAAGAGGGTCTAGTAGCTTGTAGCTTATCTCTATCTGATTGAACAGATACCTGCTACGGCTTGCGGCTACGAGTTCCCATGTTGATTTGTTGATAAAAAATGATTGTGTATTGCCATTAATAACCAATCCTTTTTTCAGGTTTGGGTGAAATTCTCTTGGATTGTCCTGGATGAACTCTCTCATCCTTGTAAACTGACTTCCTTCATGCTGACATCAGAACTGTTCCAAGAAACGAATTGGGATGAGAAGGAGATAGCGATGAAGAAGGAGAAGATAAAGACGAGAATTGGTAAATATTCTAATCCATGTTCGTTTTTATTCTGTTTATCAACTTTCAAAAAGGAGTCAAACTAGTTAATAACGCAAATGCTAACCTGACCACTCTATGCCTCTGCTTGCTCTACATGGAAGAGGCGATAGAGCAAGCTTAGACATATAGTGGTCGGGTTGGAATGAGGCATTATCGATATCATAGTTTTTTGCTCAAACTCTATTTTTGAAATCAGATTTTAGGGGCACACAAAAACAAGCGTTTTTATTCCACTGCTTGGATGCTATTTGTCATCCAATGAAACGTCAGTTCATTTTGAAATTGGCAATTGTGAGGACTGGAGAATTTGGGGTAACGTAATTATTGTAAAAAATATTGTTAGGGCACATAAATAAAATTTACCGGCTCCCGGAACTTAGCCAAGATCTTGTATCACATCTCTATTTGAGAAATAATATAATTTTTGTACATTTTCTGAAAGAAATAATTGAGATCTTATTGATGGCATTCCGCTGACTGAGCGTTTGCCAAACGTCCCAGACGCGTCCTAGGCGTTGCAAATAATGGGCTGTGATTGGCCGAGTATTGAGTAGTCTCAGGCAGTGACAGCCATTTATTGACGACGCCTAAACGCTTGGCAAACGCTCCGTGTCTTGAGATTTTAATGTTGAAAATTATGTTAAAGATCTTGTCTCTTCATCTCTTCATATAGGACATAATAGTCATTCCATTTGTACTAAATGGACAACGGGCAGAGCTGCATACACTACAATATATAAACGATTTCTTTCGAAATATAATAATATAGTTATTTATTCGATTAATTATCCATAATCTGCTATTTTATTTATATATATTGTATTATTGTATACAGAATGTTTCAGGAGGAAAGGTTCGAACTTAGGCAACTGATTATAGATCTAAAAATAATAAACATATGTCGCTTATAGTAAACGCTTCAGTAGTTTTTTATGGTGAAAAACAGAAAAATCTGTGCGAAAAACACGTTTTTCAGCTTTGAAGTACAATAACTTTGTTAATGACTAATAAATGCCTGATATTTGAATGCAAAACTTGTAGAGAATTTAATTCTGAAAAATCTGATGTAAATAAATCCAAAAAAGCAATTACATCTTTCATATATTTGTCTCTAATAAAAACTAAACAAAGGCTAATTGAACTGAAAACTTCTGTTTTGAAGCAACGTTCAACAGAGACGGAATTACCAACTCCTGTAACTTTCAAGAATGATCACAAGAGAATCCATTTATCTTTTGTGGAAAGTAATTTTCAGAATCGCTCTTCGTTAAATATTTGGTGTAGCCTCATTGATGATATTTTAATTAGCCCATTTATTTTAGAAAACCGTGTTAATGCAGAAAGCTTTTTATAGTGCATGGGATTTTTGAACACCTGCGTTAAAAATAAATTAACATTTATTATTGTGCGTCAAACCACTTGAGTGCATTTTGAATTTAATGTAAGTAAAAGTTGCTATTTTTCATTTGTTATTGTCTCAATTTACATTCTGATTATTCTGACAGAAGTTTTCAGTTCAATTAAGCGTTGTTTAGTTTTCATTGGAGACGAATATTTGAAAGATGTATTTGTTTGTTGTTGGATTTATTTACATCAGAGTTTTCAGAATTAAATTCTCCACAAGTTTTGTATGGTATTCAAATGTTATGCATTTATTATTCATTTAACAAAGCTAATGTACTTCAAAGCTGAAAAAACGTGTTTTTAGGCACAGAATTTTCTGTTTTACATCATAATATCATAAAAACTACAGAAGAAAGAATCCTGGGACCTATTTTATTCGTTTTTTTTTCAGATCAAAAACCAAGGTTTATAGAAAGAGGTCAGGACACCAAGGTTACTTATGGAGCCGCCATATTGAGTCTTAAAAGCGGGCGGTACCTTCAAAACTCCAAGCTAGTTTGTACGACATTTTGGTAACAAAAGAATTATTACACCTACTGAAAAACAAACTTACCTTTTTTTATTGTAGCCTATATTAAATGTTTGATATTCAAATAAGATACCATTGAGACGTAAAAATATCTTTTGTGTGTTTATTTCTACATTGTTGTTCTCAAAACGAAATAGGACATACCGTACAGTAGTTACGCTACTAGTGTATGAATGCATAAGATATAATTCGTGACTTCTTTCATCTAGAGATCAAGATTTGCCAAACTATAATATTATCTGCTTGCGGTGATAGCCACATTGAAACGCTTTTGTGCATAGAAGTGGGTGTATTAGGTACCCGAGCTTCCCAGCGCAGCTACAACACATATACTTTAAGGCTATAATGTGTAGAATATTTCTATTCTCTTGAAATAACATGTTTAGTACATTGTAATATTAATGCTTTCTACTGTATTGATGTCATGATTCTGAGATCATTTAGTTATTAGTTTCAGGTAAATTACTTACTCCTAGGAGTCTGTTATACCATAAATTGCATAATTATCCCTACTGTTTGTAAAACAGAAACAGTTCTGTCCAATAAAAATAATTGATGTCAAGTTCTCCACAAAGATCTCAGATTTTCAAGTTGAGATCTTCTCAACAAATGTAATCACACTGAATTAAACCACAGTCTAATAAATGCATTAGTATAGGTACATACAGTATTAGACTGTGTGATTCAATCCAGACTTTCCGAAGTACCAAAATAACAAAGTATTCAAAATAAAATAATTAGATGGATTATTTTCCGTAGGATGGCGTAGGCCTATTTTAATTTTACTTCTTGGTAAAAATTATGTTATATACTTATTGAGTAAAGTATCCCATGATAAAGAATCCCATGGTAACTTTATAAAACCATTTGCCAGTTGCACAAAAAAAAATTTAATCCCAGTTAGATGACGCCATTTAATGGAGCCAGTGCAACGACTTCCCTATCTAGCTCTGTAAGATGACGTCATCTTACCGGGATTAAATTTTCTTTTCTTTTGTGCAACTGGCAGCATAAGTTGAATAATTTTAATGAATGAGCTAGGGGAAAAAAGAATAACGTGTCTTGATTTTGATTTATGTATTCAATCAGTAATATCAGTAATAATTGATGTGATATAAAACAAAACTCAGTGCAAATTATAGTTAAACAAAATACAGCTATAAAACATGTATATTAACTTTGTAGAAAAATAGATTTGAAAAATAAATTATAAAAGACAACTATATACACAACTATTATTATATTATAGACAACATAATAAATACATATATACAACACATTTCATAAATACAGTACTTCAAAAATGATTTTCAGCAGAGCTTCTCATGAAGGCTGCCATATAGCTTTTTGTTTACATTTTTTCTATTAATGTCTTTTGCTAGCACATGTAGCCTCATTGATAAATATTTTGATTTCACAATTTCAGTTATATCATGTTTACAAGAATTGTTGAACAATTTTTTATCACATGAGTTCAGTGTGAGCTGCAATAGGCTTTTTAAAACATTGGCTTTCGTCAAATAAAAGTTACTGTGCTTTTGAAATATCATTTCAGAATGACGATGAACACTGAACGTGTCATCTGTGGGGTGAATTAAATTTCCTCTGTTTAAAATTGATACAAATTCATGGAGTAGAGTATTTGATGGTTGAGGGGTGCAAATACTTGTGATGCAAGTTACTTGTGATGAACATGAGTTCAGTGTGAGCTGCAATAGGGTTTTTAAAACATTGGCTTTCGTCAAATAAAAGCAACTGTGCTTTTTGAAATATTATTTCACAGTGACGATGAACACTGAACGTGTCATGTGTGGGGTGAATTAAATTTCCTCTGTTTAAAATTGATACAAATTCATGGAGTAAAGTATTTGATGGCTGAGGGGTGCAACTACTTGTGATGCAAGTTTCGCAAGTCACATTTTTCTTCACCCTTACTAGTTGGTGGATCACCCAACCAGCTAGATTTTATAAACCTGATTCTTCTATCAAATTTAGTCCATCTATGACTAAAGTTTGCTCAGGAAACTCACAGAACGGTTTCTGTTGTGGACTTTTTTGAAAAAAAAATCCAAGTAATACTCATCATCATCATTTACATCATAATTAGATGAGTTAGGTGCTCATTATTGAGCAATGCTTATCATGCAAATCACATGCCTCAATTTTACTGGCGTAGGGTGACTATCACCAGTTTCACGTACTTGTGAGAAAAATTTTTCTACACAATCAGTAGACAGTCTACTGGGTAACAGGTACGTACCGGATTCTTCCTTTTGAAACGAGTTCTTCATACAATAAATTGCAAAGCACTTGTGGTTGATAATTGCAAACCAGCTTGAATTGGCTTCCAAACAGCCGTACCATTAAACATCAACAATGGGAACCACTCTAAGATTTTCTCCAGAAAAAAAAATTTTTATCTGCATTAGCTGGGCTGAGAGAATCATTTTATGTATACTTGACATTGTTGAGTACCACTTGTCAATCTCTTGGGTAAACCAACTAGTTGCTAAAGCATTTTTATCAAGAACTCCTACTGATACACAAAATAACAATGCCGAGGAGATTGTTGCTGAGAAAAACACTCTGGCTATAGGAACTATCATTTTCTCAAAAGTAGTGGGGTTTACTACATTTTTTGTTTAAATTTGGAACCAAAACTGGGCCACCTTTTTCCTGTAGTTCAATCAGCTTAGGCACATTCTCTAGACACCTCCTTCAACTTTAACAAGTTTGCACCAATTACTTTATCTGGCAAATTAATGTTTTGACCTAGCAAACAGTTTCTTATATTTTTCAGTAAATGAGGGACGTCTGCAAAAAAATATATTTTCTCATCATGCTTACACGGATGGTTTATTTTGGTATTCACATGATTCCTAATGGAATGCACTCCAATAACCCCCCACATACCTCTATTGTTCGACCCCATATCACTTATTTTACATTTCACTGTTAACCCATTACAATATAGCTTTACTATTATTTCTTTGATAAAGTCCCAAAGTTTGGAATGGCTTGTGGAGTTGCCTGTGAGAGCATATGCCACTACCTGCTTCCAATGGAGTGTTAACCCCTTGCACAATAAACATCAGAGCATGAGTGGCTATTTCTGGCTCATCTGAGGAGCTAAATTCTCTGCTTACAAAGCCAATGTACTGTTTCAACCCCTAGTCATGTGGTACTCGACATGAAGCCTCAATTGCATTTCATCAAGAGCCAATACACATAGTCTACTTTCATCATTGGTCTTCAATTTAATTCCTAGCCATTCTATAATGTCACTTTGAATTCCCGGTTCAAATTGACAGGACTCAATCCTGCTACTCAAAGTTCTATAGGAGGGAAGAGGATACAATGCTTTTCTCAGGAATTTGTATCCTTTATTCTCTACTGCACACTTCATCTGCAACGCATGTCGTATTGTCTGGTTGGTCCACTTGTAGGGATTTGTAGTAGACGTCTTTTTCAAATATTGTATTGATTGAATGATATGGCAAGGGATGATTTCATAACCTTAATTCGAGTGTTCCTGTAGGTATGGATCAATGTTGTCCTCTCGGCGAAATTATGATGTTGAAGATCCATCTTGTTTCCACTAATATGTATTATAAACTTAAAAAACACTTTTAAATGGAAATTGACTCACGGTATGGCGTGACGGCCGTTTCGCTCTGTTGTCTAGAGCATCATCAGACGACCCACAGTACACTGATTCAAGGCATGAGTTTGAGGGTTATATAATATGTTGGAATGGTGAAGGGTTGGGGGGATGAGTAGGCGGGAGGTTTGAAATTGGGATTATTTTGTCAAATAGAGTATGTGAGAAGAAGTTAAGTTGATCATTTAAAATGTTGCCAGGTTGCTGCTTTGCATGTTTGTATATCTCATATTGTTCTAAAACATTGAGTTTCTGGCTTTTGTGAGTGAAGTGTAGTGTGTCTAAATTAGTGTCAATGTCTGTATAACTGTGGCCTGTTGAAATGATGTGATTCAAAGAACACACAAGAGCCATCTCACACCCAAACACACATTCCACTTTTGCTGAACACATCATTTAACAGGCCACAGTTATACAGACATTGACACTAATTTAGACACACTACACTTCACTCACAAAATCCAGAAACTCAATGTTTTAGAACAATATGAGATATACAAACATGCAAAGCAGCAACCTGACAACATTTTAAATGATCAACTTAACTTCTTCTCACATACTCTATTTGACAAAATAATCCCAATTTCAAACCTCCCGCCTACTCATCCCCCCACCCCTTCACCATTCCAACATACATAACCCTCAAACTCATGCCTTGAATCAGTGTACTGTGGGTCGTCTGATGATGCTCTAGACAACAGAGCGAAACGGCCGTCACGCCATAACGTGAGTCAATTTCCATTTAAAAGTGTTTTTTAAGTTTATAATACATATTAGTGGAAACAAGATGGATCTTCAACATTGTAAAATAAAAGTAAGTCGTTGTCAGGTCCTAAATCCTTATACTGACAGTTGTGATTCTAAGCCACTAGAATGAGTGGAAATAGATAAATTTAGGTGTTATTGACATAAATATCTATAGGACACAACACATAGCATACTTAAAATTGGACTTAGCCAACTTACTTTGAGCCAGGTAGAGTGTGGTATTTGATGCTAGGATGCATCAAGGCTTCGGGTGGTACATCTTTATTTTACATTTATATCTCTAAATCTTTCAAGAAAGCCTACTTATGAACTATATGGATGCCACAGTGCTCAGGCTGTTAGGTTATGTTTTTAGTTTATTTTGTGATCAGCTTAGTTATGTTTATGTTTCCATGAAGACACGAAACCCTACTACTTGACTAACAATTAGCAGCAACAACTCAAACTGACACATCATGTTTGCATCAATATATAATAATAATAATAATAATAATAATAATAATAAAGATTTTATTCTCAGTCAAAGAAAAATACAAAATACAAAGAACACTTTCATACAAACAAAAAAGTTTTAGACTGAAAAATAATACGCATATGCAAAGCTCAAGGAGCTTGTCCGCATATGGGAGCACAGTACAATAATTATACACAAACTTTTAATAAATAAAAAGATAAGAAAAATATACCAACAATAAACAAACTTAAAAAATAATATAATTGATAGTCCATCTATCTTTCTGGATACATTATAATTAAATTATATAATGACAATTAAATAAAACACAGTTGATAATAAGAAATAGAATGAAATAGCAAAGTTCAAAAATCAAATGAACAACAAAAGGAGATTAAATTCACATCACTCAATGACTCAAAAAAGGAGAAAATTAAGAATAAAAATTAATGCACCTCCATGCACTGTACAATAGGTACTTTGTTAAATGAACAGCATGGATAGAACAAGATTATCACCATTGGGGCCTACTATATTATATGTATTCTACAAAAAATGAAACAAAGCCAAAAAAAGAAATAAGAAGCAAAGAAAGAAAAGGGACTTACACCATCACTAGATACATTCTCTCAACCTCATCCTCAGACAGTGTCATAAGATACTTTTTGACATATCCCTTGAATAAAGAGAATAAGCCACAACTTTTTATTACATCTGGTAAACTATTATGGAATTTACCCTCAAGAAATAGGAAAGATTTCTGAAAGAACGTGCTTCTGGGTCTGGGCAACCTGACTCTCTCCAAGAAACGTGTAGCAGGCCTAAGCACCTGTGCATCCACTGTATTGCCCAGGTTACCACTTGATCTATAGAATTGAGTGAGCACTTTAAAACAAAACATTGATCTCAATGGCAGAATATTCAACACTTCAAAAATATTTCCTCCACCTCTCCCTATATATCTTCCAGCTCCAATGCTGTGTACTAATGATTTTTGAATTCTCATTAGAGGCTTCATATGGGTAATATATGTACAACCCCAGCAAGCAACACCATAAGATAGTCTAGAGTGAGCCAAAGAGAAGTAGATCTCTCTTAAAACTGTCCTTGGACACACTCTTTCCAAGTGATAAAATCCATGGCGAAGCTGCCGCAATCCATTTTTCAGTGCATTTATATGGGCCCTCCATAAGAGATCCCTCTCCACTATAACTCCCAGATATTTAACAGAATCTGACTGCTGGATTGTACTACAAAGGCAATTCTCGGAGCTTACACAATTAATGGAATGGTACTTGAGTGGACTGTGAAAAGAGAAAGATTGTGTGAGGCCAAAATTGATGAATGTTGTCTTTTCCGAATTTAACTTTAGCTTATTGAATGTGAACCAAAGAGATAATAAATTAAGATCTGCTTGCATACTAAACTGAAGATTCTGCAAATTGGACTCACAATACGTAAAAGCTGTGTCATCAGCAAATGCTGTTATTTTCCCTTTGAAAGGTCCACCAAATAGGTCATTAATGAATACAAGGAACAGCACTGGGCCCAAAACTGATCCCTGGGGAACACCTCTATGTATAAATTGATTTGTACTCACAGCATTTTTAATACACACAAATTGATTCCTCTCATGGAGGTAAGATTGGAACCAATGCAGAGCCAACCCACGTACCCCAGCTAACTCCAACTTTTTAAGCAAAATATCATGATCAACTGTATCAAATGCTTTTCTGATATCAAGGAAAAGACCTGAAACCCTGGACACATCCCCTTGATTCAGATTATCATGAATTTCAGAGATGAATTTTCGCAGTGCTAGCTCAGTGCTCAGACCCTCTCTAAATCCAAATTGATTTGAAACAAAAAAATCAGACATATTCAGAAATGAAATAAGGCGGGATTTAACAAGTTTCTCAAATATCTTAGAGAATATAGACAATAAGGAAATAGGTCGGAAATCCTCAACGTTTGTACTACTTCGCTTTTTTGGAATTGGTATAATCTTTGCAATTTTCAATTTTGATGGAAACTTACCATCCAATAGGCTTTTGTTGAAAAGATGAGCCAACACGATATGTATCCTGGTGGAAATACTCTTTATGAGTGCCGCAGAAAACCCATCCAGGCCTGGAGCCTTGGAACCTTGCAGTCCAGCAATTACATTGGCTACTTCTTCTGGACTCACAGGTCTCCAAAACAAGGATTGAGTGTTCCTGTCGACTTTGAAAGATCCTTCAAACGTATCAATCACTTCTTCTGAAGGAAGCTGGCGATGTTGTGACCTCACTCCTGATACACTGATGAAATAATTGTTGAAGATTCCAGCAATCTCAGATTTATCTATAACTTCTATGTTATTAGATATAAGGCGTATTGAAGAATGTTTTGTTTTTTGTCTTCCAACCAGACTATTTATAATTTCCCATTGTTTTTTACTATTACCCCTATTTTCATTAAAAAGTGCTTTATAATATCCTTCCTTTGCATCCTTAATCCATATTCTAACCCTCCTCCTGAATGACATGTAATTTTGTTTAGCAGTATCATTACTGCGATCTCTATTCATTATTTTGTATAATTTATTTCTCGTGTTGATTGCATCACAGAGACCCTGATTCATCCACGGTTTAAGCATTCTAGATCTATGATTTCCGCTGTTTCTTATAGACTTAGTGGTTGCCAACTGAATGTGAGAGTGTAATACACTCTCAAAATTTGCATAGGCAGAATCAAGATCATCACAAGCATAAACGGACCCCCATTCTTCCTCAGCAAGCAAATCGTTTAATTTATTGTAGTCAACTACAATGCGCTCAGTGCAAGAACGGTGATTACTGACCCTAGTGCAGGGCATTGATACACATACAGCACGGTGGTCAGTTATACCAGCCTCAACAACAGCAGAGAAAACATCTGAAGAGGACCGTCCTCTGTATAGAATATGGTCTATACAAGTAGAAGAAGTGTCAGTAACTCTTGTATCGACATCTATTAGGCTCTCTAAACCATACATAGCACAGATCTCAAAATACTGATCAACAAGAGGGTTATTCAGATTAATATTAATGTTAAAGTCCCCAACACAAACAACTTCCTCGTGATCTATCCCGGAAAGAAGTCCAGAAAATGACTCAAGAAATGACTGAACATTGCTGTTTGTATGCCATCTGTAAACACCAATAAGTATAAAACTTAACTGCCCATATTTGAAATTTAAAACTATGGAATCGGCTCCAGCTAGTGAGCTCTGAATCAGACTGCAATGAAAACACTGTTTATAAAATACCACAAGGCCACCGCATCTGTTCTCATTGCAAGAAGTCATTTTATTATATCCATCAATTTTAAATAGGTTCATGTTATCGTCAGGCTTTATCCATGCTTCAGACAGAACAATGATATGAGGTTTGTTCCTTATGCCATTCATGTACAGCAATAAGTCATCAAAATTACAATTAATACTATGAATGTTCATTTGAAAAACAACTATGCTATCCAGCGAGAAAAAAGTGTCATTAAAGTCATCGAGCGATGAAACATATCTACATTCATTGCGAGAACTGAAATCTTCCATAGATATTTGTACCTTATTTTTATTTACTTTATGAAGTTATTTATTTTTAATTTTTCTTAAAGAAAGATATAGAGAAAAAGAAAATTTGTTACTGTATTCAGTCCAATCTCGGACTGCCATGCAAGACAACAATTAAATATGGAAAAAGTCCTAAAAATCTCGGAACTATCACATACACAATGAAACTCAATTACTCATATAAGTCTCTACCATATTATACGAATGATATATTTTTTCAATCAATAAACATAATAAAAACTGAAGTAATTTGACCAATATTAATCACAATATATCACTTATATATCAACATAAGACTACCACATTATATGAATAATATATTTTTTCAATAAATAAAACATAATGAAATCTGAAATAATTTGATAAATATTAATCACAATATTAATATCAATATACAACGAACAATTCAAAAAGACTCATAATTATTGTAGTGACTGACAATCAAGCTACTCAACAGTTGGGCGATAAATTGATAATAATTATTTCCGTTATCTTTTACAACAATACAGTATTTCATGAATCCAGCAATAATTTTTAGAGATCCTTACTACCGCAATAAATTATTATTAGATGCTGCCACAAAAAATTTGTAAAAATTACTTTGTACGATTTATCATAATATTACTTATTATTTTAAATTATCATATAAGTTAAGTTATTCATCATAACTCAATCTACTTTCTATCCTCCAATATACTCGAATCAATATCAATTTGCTCTCAATAACAAAAAATAAAGCGATAGAAGATCATATCAATTGTTATAACATCAATATTATTCTCAATAATAATAGTAGTTTCGAACCTTTTGAGGAATAATAAGTCCTGAATCTCGATACTATTCAATAGAACCGATCAATAATAATTAGATACCACAAAATATTAAGAATATTAGTTCGGACTACTCATCATCAGAAATTCGCTCATTAAATCAAAAACAACTCAAGAATGCATTAATAATTTCAATATTTCAAAATCAATAATCTAAAGACCCATGAAGGAAGAAACAAAACAGAATATCAATGAAATGAATCAATTACTATGTTACTGTCTATCCCAAGTAGCATAAACTCAGCAACTGATAATACTGTAATTTTAATGTTATATTATTTCCAACATAATAGAATACAACCAATCATAATATCACTATCAATACCGTTTCCAATATTCTAGCTGCCTACCAATCACGTTAAATGAAGTTGGATCCATCTCAATTACATTTTTTGAGATCATCAACACTTTTAATTAAAAAGATTTCTCCATCAATTCTACGTACTTTAACCCTGCCAACATGATCGACCCAGGCATCCTTTATTTTAGCCTCTCTTTTCAACCGCCGTGCAATACCAAGAAGTTCTCTCCGCCTAGGCGACAAACTACAGTTGATGAATACTGGCTCCTGTCCATCAAAGCCCTCAATTTGATGTCTTAACAGCTTGCCGAATTTCTTTCTCATTTCCAACATTAGATGGGCATCCATTCTCCTGACGAACTTGACGACTATACCAGGTGGTGGTGGTGCTGCTCCAGGCTTACCTTTGAGCGGCCTGACACGGTGGATGGCGTCCAGCATGGCCGGAGGCATGCCGATGGCCCTGCTCACTTTCGCAAATGTATCCAATACATTCTCATTAGCAGGCTCGGAGAGGCCATGTATCTCCAACGTGTTGCGCCGCGTGTACATCTCCAGGTCGTCCAGTCGCTCCTCAGTGACTCGCAGACGTTCCTGGACACTATCAACGTCGCTTCTGAGAGATTCTATTAATTTTTGCTGTCGATCAACAATTTCATTCTGTTTAGCAATTATATCCCCCAATTTATCCCGTTTTTCCTGCCCGGCATTTACAATAGATTTCAGTTCCTCAATTGAATCTAATAATTCATCTTTCAAACCTACCAACTTTCCCTCAAAGAGCTCCATGGATTTTATTTGCTCGCCAGGAGCTGAAACTACATTTTCCCCTGAGCACTGTCTATTTATTCTAACAGGAGTAGAGTCTCCCCTAAGAACTCGCTGGGCACCAATACACTCAGGGCAGGTCCATGGCTTGTTTTTCAAAAACGATACATCAGCCTCCTGCATATTAACACACGCAGGATGAAATAAACAATTACAGTCTTTACATAATAAATTAGAAGCATTTGAAGAACGACTTACAGGCTGCACGCACTTCCCACACGTACTCATGATGCAAATTAATAATGATTATTATAAATAGATTCAAAATAAGTCCACTTCAAACTCGATCAATTCCGTTAAACAGTTCAAAACAATTCACGGCAGTCCGAAACAGAATACAGTTAGTTATTAGTATTAGTTATCATGAGCGATAAGAGACCGTTCGAAAAGACAACCGTCTAGTTCGACTGCCGAACTGATACTGTAACAAGTAAGATATAACAAGTATTTTTCTCAAAAACAAGTCAACTTATTAAAAAAGCACTTCTTGAGACAGCCTAACTCATCTAAAAATGTAGGCTAGTAAGTTACTATGTCAATTATGGAACAAGGAAATATCTTTGATAATACCAATACTGTACCAATAGAACTTACCATGAAAGACTTAATTTTATTTATTCATAGTAAAGTATATAGTTCTACAGCTTGAAAGACACTCAAGTCAAGAAAACTCATAGATTTGAGTTTGATAAGTCTTCATATAAGATGTGGCTGTGCCACAAATTGCACATTGGGTACATAATACTGTATCAGAAAGTTCCTTCACATCTTTGAAATAGCATTTGGAATGAGAAAATGTACTTTGTTTAATTATTTATTAATTAATGAAAGATGATGTTCTACTAACCTCACATAGGACAGAAATGTCAGTAGCCTGCCACTTGTCAACAATTTTGCACCCATCGTGCTCTTCTATTCTCATCTTTAGGAAATCTATATACTCGAATTCCATCTGGCAATTTATTTTTGCAATTAGGGGCTGAGCAATAGCCCATTTCAACAAAATATACAAATCCACACACATTCGTCCATAAGCTCAGTCTAACTTTCTCACTGAAGAGACTCAATATGGCTGCTGCTGCAATGCATTATGGTGTTGTGTCCTGACATCTTTCTATAGACCTTGTCAAAAACCATGAGAAATTACTGTATTTGGTCCTTAATTTACCTTCCCGGAATTTCATTACGACTTTCTTTTACCAAGGGTACTGAGTTCGGGGCGAAATCTTTCATACTGTGTAACTCACTAACAAAGTGTTTCCGGACATAAATATGTTTATTATGAATTTTTTTCTTATTTTTAGATCTAGAATCAGTTGCTGAAGTTTGAACCTTTCCTCCTGAAACACTCTGTATATTGGAACCCACCTAAAATTGTAGATCCACCATGTCCTCTATGACGGCTCAAACAATGAGGTGGGCCCCATAAGGGTCTCCCCACCAATAAAAGCCATATGCTTATTATTATTTATTATTACAATAATAAGTTGGAAGTTGACCTATAATTTCTAACAACACGCCATCTTGATTCTCTCTGGATATCAGGCTGATGATTATTTATTAACACTAAGTTACAAAAGATGCTTGAGATGAAGCTTTTCATCTTGAGCGTGTGTCCACTTTTGTAGTGTTGTAGGTTACCATCCCGATATCTCACCTACTTGCTGGACAGATCAAGATGGCTCGTTGTTGAAAATTGTAGGATAACTGCCAACTTATTATTGAAAACAGATTATCTATAATGCTATAAATTAGTACAGTATTAATATATTTTATTACATATTAAATATTTTATTGCATAAAAAATAAAATCTTCAGGGATACTATGATATTCTATCAAATCAGACCTTTTTGTGATGCTGATTTACTAAGGAAATTATATTTTACGTTTTTATACTCAAAGATAGAATATGCTTTAACTTTATGGGGAGGCACTTTAACTTTGTAATTCTACACTGAATACATTTAATTTTAGTATACAGTTGTTTTCGATATAGTGTTTTTATGTTTGTTTATATTAATCTATCTCTTATAGAACTATTATTTCCTGTTGACCGGACTAGGTTCAGCCCTTCTAGAGCGTATACTCTTTTATTATAATATTTACATGTGTACCATCTCACTACGTAGCCTCGGGATGCAAACCTTTTTACTAGTTGTAAGAGATTTTTTAATATGTAAGAAATAATAAAAATTATTCATCCATTTCATAAATATGAATACAGCTCATGTATAATGAATCAAACATATTACAAAATTATATTATTATAAATCATATTTTGAAACAAATCTAGTTATGTTGTAGTGTCTGCAGCCCTGTCTGTTGTCAATTTAGTACAAATCCACGTTCTAGGACCCGAAGTTTTAGTAGCAGTTTGATTTTCAAATTGGATCTTATTTTTGTCATTTTAAACTCAATTATCTTCCTACTTATCCAAAATCATTCATCGAAAACTACAATAAAATAACTTCCTGGATTTCTTGTTCCATGACGAACTGCGTTTTTAATATTAACTTTTCATGTGAAATTTAACGACTTGCAGTCAAATATTTGTTAAGAATAAGTATAACTCACTTAATCTGACCGAGTACGGTACTTTCGAATCTATGAGATCCATCTGAAGATTAAGTGAGTTATTATACTTATTCTTAACAAATATTTGACTGCAAGTCGTTAAATTTCACATGAAAAGTTAATAAATAAAATAACTTTTCATGTGAAATTTAACGACATGCAGTCAAATATTTGTTAAGAATAAGTATAATAACTCACTTAAACTGGCCGAGTACTTTCGAATCTATGAGATCCATCATCAGAGGCTCCTAGATCATCATGTCAGTTTTTTGGTTAGAAGTGTTGTGGTTTTGTAAAATATGATCAAAAAGTTTGTGAGATTTAAAATTTAGTTGTTCATTGAGAATGTTTTGTTTATTGTGTGTGGTGTGTTTGTATATTTCAAATTGTTCCAAGGTGTTGAGTTCGTGTCCTTTAGATTTTATGTGTAGAATGTGTAGGTTGGTACTGATGTCGGTAAAAGTGTGTCCAGTTTGAATGATATGGTCGGCAAAATTCGATTCAGCTTTGGATGTGAGGGCCTGAAAGTGTTCCTTGTAACGTTGTTTGAATGTGCGGCCTGTTTGTCCTATGTAGAATTTGTTACAATCAGAGCAGTTTAGTTTGTAGATCCCTGGGAGATCGTATTTGTTTGTGTTCAGTGTGGTTTTGAGTGTAAGTGCATTTTTTATTTTGTTTTTTGTTCTGAATGAGATGGTGTGGCCGGCTTATTTGAAGATTTTTGCTAGTCTGTGTGATTGTGGATTAATGTATGTCATTGTGATGTATTTTTTGTCAGTGGTGTTGGTGTTTTGTTTTTTGTTTCTTATTTTATGATTGAGTTTGTCAATTAGGTCGTGTTTGTAGCCGTTTTCTTGTGCTAGGTATTTTATTGTATTTAGTTCAGTGTGGTAATTGTCGGTGGAAAGCGGTGTGTTGTTGAGTCTGTGTAGCATTGACCTGAATGCTGAGTGTTTGTGTTGTGTTGGATGATTGGAGGTGCTGTGTATTAGGGTATCTGTCATTGTTGGTTTTCTGTAGATGTTGAAGCTGTGTTGTTGGTTTGTGTTCTTTGTAATTGAGAGGTCTAGGAAGTTTATTGAATTGTTTTTCTCATATTCAGCTGTGTATTGAATGTTCTTATGTATTTTGTTTATGTATGATCGAAGTTGTTCACATTGTCTTTTGTTTCCTCTGTATAGCAATAGAACATCATCTACGTATCTGTGCCAGTATATTATGTTCTGTGAAAATTTGTTATTAAAGAGTATATGAGTGTTTTCGCAGTGTTGGAGATAGATTTCAGGAAATATGCTTGAGATTGGTGAGCCCATTGGCAGTCCATCAGGTTGTGAGTAGAATTTGTTGTTGAAGGTAAAGTAATTTTGTTGAGTGATGATTTTTAGGATGTCTATTATTTCATTTATATGTTCTGTAGTTGTGTTGTTGTGAATAAGGATGTTCTGTATTATTTCTATTGTTTCATTGACAGGTATGTTGGTGTATAGGTTTGTTATATCGAAAGATGCAAGAGTGGAGTTGTGAGGAATTTGTGTGTCTTTTATTTTTGCGATAAGATCGCTACTGTTTTTTATGTATGTGTTGTTGTTGATATTAATTAGTTTTCTCAGTGTTTGATCTATGTGTTTTGCTAGTTTATAGGCAGGTGCTTCTTGGTAGTTTACAATTGGTCTAATAGGTATGTCGGGTTTGTGAATTTTGGGAAGTGTTTGAAGTGATGGTGCAGAAGGGTGTATTTGTTTCAGTTTTCTTTTTTGTGAATTATTAATTATATGATTTGTCTTGTTGATTATTTGTTTGATTTTAGTTTGGTAAACATTTGTGGGATCGGTGTGTAGTTGTTTAATGTTGTTTTTGTTTATGTAGTCAAGTGTTTTTTTGTTGAGCTCTTCATTGTTTATTATAACTGTAGTGTTGCCTTTGTCTGCTTTGATATAGGTGAGATTGTGAGTTAGAGCTTTGTGTTTCAATTCTTTTATGGTGTGGTTTTCTGAATTTATGGGTGGGTGTGGTTGTGAGCTGTTTGTTTTTATTGTGTTGTAGGTTTCTATTCTAAGTTCATCATGTATTTGTGGGTCTGTGCGTTGGATGCTTGTTTCTGTTTCAATGACAATGTTTTTTGATGTGAATTTGTTGTTTTTGTAGTTCAGGTTATGTTTGAGACCTTTGTTCAATAAGTTGAGTTCGGTTTCTGTGAAATCTACGTTTAATGCACTTACACTCAAAACCACACTGAACACAAACAAATACGATCTCCCAGGGATCTACAAACTAAACTGCTCTGATTGTAACAAATTCTACATAGGACAAACAGGCCGCACATTCAAACAACGTTACAAGGAACACTTTCAGGCCCTCACATCCAAAGCTGAATCGAATTTTGCCGACCATATCATTCAAACTGGACACACTTTTACCGACATCAGTACCAACCTACACATTCTACACATAAAATCTAAAGGACACGAACTCAACACCTTGGAACAATTTGAAATATACAAACACACCACACACAATAAACAAAACATTCTCAATGAACAACTAAATTTTAAATCTCACAAACTTTTTGATCATATTTTACAAAAACCACAACACTTCTAACCAAAAAACTGACATGATGATCTAGGAGCCTCTGATGATGGATCTCATAGATTCGAAAGTACTCGGCCAGTTTAAGTGAGTTATTATACTTATTCTTAACAAATATTTGACTGCATGTCGTTAAATTTCACATGAAAAGTTAATATTAACAACGCAGTTCGTCATGGAACAAGAAATCCAGGAATAAAATAACCTAAAGATTTTGTTGATGTACAGCTGTTGTTAAAATGACCTAATAAAATAATACAAAATGATTATACAGTATATTTTATTCAAATTCTGAGTAGATGTAGATCCATTCTATTGTATTTTGTATAGTGTTTTTACAAATATTTTGATTTGACATGTATTAAGCTGTTATTTATTGCTGTGAGAACTAATTATTTTTCATCAATTTCCTTGTTAAACATGATTGTTTAATGTAATTTTTTAGACAGGTCTGTCTCTACCATGATCTGTTATAAACTCAATTTTATAATTATTGAAACTTACTTACATATTCATGAACGCTCCTTCTGTGTTAATTTCAAGAGTCCCATTTACATTTCAAGAGTATATTTCAAGAGTCCCTCGAGTCAAGAGGCACTGAAGGAACGTTCAGAAATACGAGCCTAAAATATTTCAAGTATAAAAAATTGAGTGTGTAATGTCAGAACGAAGTTGACATGACCTCAAAATAAAAATTTATAACAATACAACTCTAAGTTCTAGCGCATATAGAATCGCAGGGTTGGTAATGCGATTTTGATGAAACACAGAAATAGATTTGATTAAAAATAGCTTCTATTTGTGTAGTTTAATTCATTTCTATGCTCCAAAGAATATCAGCTTGTACTTCTGTATACGCCAACTTGAGTGCTAATTTGTCATGGATGATTTTGATGGAAAAAGTTTTGTATCTATCTGCAATAGATCACATTTCAATAACTTGATAGTCGCCAAATCAAGAAACTTTGAAAGGAGTTATGACCAAAAGTCAATGCATAGTCCCTGATTAAAAGTGAGTGATATTTTATGTGGAAACGCAACGATTTTGGAAGTTCTTCAGGATTTAAGTAAAATACTTATAATTTCAATAAAAAGTCTGTTCAGTGTGCATTTCTTATCAGTTGAGACAATTTTGTTTGGTATTTCTATATTTTGTTTTCATCATTTCAAGGTGGTAAACCATGCCTTTGAATATGTAGCTCCAAAGTCTGTTTCATGAAAGGTATTCTGTTAAAAAATTGGAAATTACTATCATTATCTAGAGAATGACTTTTGTAAAATTGATTTTTCACGAGTTATACTTTAATCAAGTAAGGTTATCAAGAAATATTGAAGAGAATTTAATATAGAAACAATGAATGAAATTGACAGAGCTGAGGAAATTGTATATTGGACAGTTATTTGATGAGGAATGTGGAAAAACCAGATTAAAAGTGGTATCCAGTGTTGAAGATTTGAAAATACCGTTAATTTGAGAAATTTTGATATAAATAAATCTCTGATACTGACACCGTTATCAAAGAGACAAGGAGCAGAAGATTTAATATAAATTTAATTTGAATGTAGACCGGTAAAACTTAGCTGATCACTTACGAACATGAAGGGTCCCCCCTTTACGAAGGGACGCCCCTTTAGTACACGACCTGTGTGATAGCTAGGTGCACCAAATTTGGTGTGGACATTCCTGGGGCAAAGCCCTATCTGTATACCAAATCTGAGAGAATTTCATGTTTTTCAAAAAAAAAAAAAAACGCACTATATGTAATGATATTTTGCGAAAAATTTTAAATATTTAAAAGTGCTCATACTGCGGTGGTTGATATTACTTGAAGAGACCTTCAAAAATGTGTAACCGAATTGAAAAAAAATCAGGAGTTATGAGCATTTCTAAAATAATTTCTTGTCTAATTACTCATCCTGTATGATAGCTAGGTGCGCCAAAGTTAGTATGGACATTTCTCGGGCCAAGCCTTATCTGTATATCAAATAATCAAATCTGAGAGAATTTTATGTTTTGCCTAAGAAAACGCACGATATTTGTCAAAGGTTTTTTGCGAAAATTAAAAATCACGCATACTGTGGTGGCTGATTAGTGCTTGAAAAGACCTTCCAGAATATGTAATTAAATAGGACAAATTCGTTCCCATTCAGGAGTTATGGCCTTTTGAAAATCGCCCATTTGTCAGAAAAAGTTGATAGTTCAAATTGTATGGTTTGGAGCCCACCTAAAACTGTAGGTCCAGCTCATCAATCACCATCATCCAACTCATAACCCACGCACAGGTCTCAGACCTATGTGGGCTTCATCCTAAAAAAATGTGATAGCTAGGAGCACAAAATTTGAAATGAATGCTTCTTACGCCAAGCCTTATCTGTGTACCAAATCAGAGATTTTTATTTTTCAGATAAAAAGCGACATGCTTTTTTGCGAAAATTTACGAGTCAAGTAGTAATTTATTGAAGATAATAGTGTGATGCATGCCTTAGGTTAAGCAAGGGCTACCTTACGTTTGACGACAATGTCAAATTTATAAGAGCCTGGTTCAAAATTGACCACTTTTAATTTTCAAATGAGCAAGTGACAATCAGACAACACTATCGAGCAGTGGCGGTCCCAGGATTTCATTTCGGGGGGGGGGGGGGGATGACCACCGCCAATAATAGGTTTCATTTTTACGACTAAACAATCGTGCGACTAGAAATCGCAAGTGGAGGCCGCGCCTTAAGGTAGGATAACAGAAGTAGGAGAGACGGTTCTCTTCTGTAAATTCACTTCCTAGTGGTTCGGAGTCCACTGAAGTTCCAACTTATCAATCACAACTCATTACCCACGCACAGGTTTGATTCATCCTCCAAAAAAAATAAAAATAAATAAATAATATGATAAAATAGATAGAATTTCATTTTTCGAAACAAAATTCATACAAAAACTGATATAATTAACTTGTACATGCGAATAAATATTTATTTTTATCAATCTTATCAGTTCGACAGATTCTGTTATCAACGCATTTTTGGTCCGACCAATCTTTCCAAAGTGTTGAAGGCACCGGTGACCTGAAAAACAAAGAAAGATTAGTCTCGAAAAAAATTAATCATTGAAACAATTACACGGTAATTATTTGTTGATATGAATCTAATGTTACTTAACCACACGCTGAGTTATGGAGCTGGAAAAGAGGTGATAACAAACTCTTGTATTTTAAGGTTGTATTTATGAACTTCTCTACAGTGTAACGCTTGAAACAGTGGACGCTTGAAATGTAATGCATTTATATAGGCATTTCAAGAGACACTAAAGGAACGTTTATAAATAATACGGGCATCAAGTGAATGAGTTAAAAAGGTGAGTATTGCAAATGTCCTAAAGCATGAATGGGGGCGAATATCGCAAATCTGATTACATTTTCTTGAAGGTCTCCTCAAGGACTATCATCCACCACAGTATGAGCAATTTTTTTATTTTTGAAGAATTCTGCAAACTATCATCCACAGAATTAAAACTTTTTAATAGTCCGAGTTTCTCCCAAAAAACTTTCGTTAGTTGTTAGAGCCAAAAAATAAAACCAACTTATTAAAATTTTGTTGATGTTGGGTCGATGTAGGGCCAATTTTGTTGATGTAGGTTTATGCGTAAGAGTACGCATGGGGTAAGAGTACAAACTATCAATTGAGATGTTTCTGAAGAGTTTCATCTTTCTGCCACCAGTCGGCAGGTCGGTTGTTATGGCATCGCATCTTTGCTCATTTCTGTTGCTGTAGCGTTCTGAACGATTCTACACAAAATAATGCGGTAAGTCTAATAGAAGTATATATATTTTTTTTTTGGAGGATGAAGCCCACATAGGTCTGAGACCTGTGCGTGGGTAATGAATTGGATGATGGTGATTGATGAGTTGGACCTACAGTTTTAGGTGGGTTCCGAACCACCGGGAAGTCGTCTTACAGCAGAGAATAGAGTATTTTTTGCTGGTCAATACAATCGGTCACCCTTACAACGATGGCCCAGGAGTTTTGTAGCTTATCTCTGATTGAACAGACACCTGCTACGGCACTAGGCTATCACTTCCCTCCATTGTTTTGCAAATGGCTTACTAAGTTCGAGAAGAAGCCTGTTGATCACCAGAATTCTTGAAATTCTGGCCGAGTGTGCCTGTAGCTACAGTGAATTCAATATACGGTATTAATGATAATCTCCATTGCAAAATCAAACACATGCTGTTCAATAGGAGTATTCACACTGCTTAAATCTGCCATACACCATTCCATAGTATGGGTTTGATTTTGCGATGGTGATTATCATCGAGCACTGAATGCTCCTCTTGTTCAAACATCCTTAAGGCTGTGCGTAGAGTTTTAGGTTATAATTTTTTTATAAGTTTATTACATTGGATGTTAATACGGATTTGGAATTTTATCTATTGCCGTGAGAGAATTTTTTTCATCAATTATTTTGTGAAATGTGGGGGTTCAAAGTTGAAATTGATATGGGTTCTATGTTTAAAATAACGCTGGCAACCCTTAAATTTATCACTTGCACTTTATGAACAAAAATAATCTACAACACACTGTTCAGTAATTTCTTACAGAAAAATAAGCAATTAAAAACAGATAAAACGATATTGTTCAACTGATAATGAGTTTTCAATATTACCATACAAAAATCAATCACTAAATGTCAAAAGGCCGATCTAATATTAAATAATAACTGTTCAATTAACTGTCCAATAATATTAAAAAAGAATCGTCTAAAAAGAGCAATTAACTTACGTAGCACAAGTCTGTAATACAGTAATAGGTAAAAGAATTATCACTATAGAACTGTCAAAAGAATTATCACTACAGACAACGAAAGTTAATTAGATGGTTTGTAATAGCGCCAAAGGAATTGCACTGTCTGTATTAACGGGAACTGTCACTACTTGTTTATCACGACGAATTTCAAACAAGACTGAACTAATTTTACAAAAGTCTCTCTCTATTTATATAATTTTCCATAATCGAGATAAGTTATCTCTTGATATTTAACAGATAAAGTCCCTTGCACCTTCCACAATATTCGATAATATTCCATTAAATTCTAATCAAATTCTGCAAAGTACCAAGTAAACACCATAAAAGTGTCAAAAGAAGAGTAATTAATTCCTGGATTTCTTGTTCCATGACGAACTGCGTTGTTAATATTAACTTTTCATGTGAACTCAACGACTTGCAGTAAAATTTTTATTAAGGTTAAGTAGTATTTTACTTACTTTGTAGGCCGACCGTTTTCGAGTTGTTAAAACCCATCTTCAAGGGCTTGAAGATGGGTTTTAACAACTCGAAAACGTTCGGCCTACAGAGTAAGTAAAATACTACTTAATCTTAATAGAAATTTGACTCAAGTCGTTGAATTCACTTGAAAAGTTAATAGTAATTAATTGTTTAGAAGTAAACATTTACATAGCAGATAACACCGAGAACGACTGTTCCTTCTTTCTCTCTCTCCATTTTCACTACAAAATGTTTCAATTTTTGAGGGCAATTGATCTCACCAACGAGTTATTTTAAACTTTTGATAAATTTGTTATAACTAAAAGACACCTTGGAGTGACGCATTTGGTGAATGACGCATTTTTATTTCAATCTAACCATTATTTCAATATAAATTTAAATAAAACCAAATTTTTTTTAAGATTTATAAGAAATATATTGAAAAAACTAAAACATTATCCAAAATTTAAAATAACTCAAATAGATGAGATAAATCGCTTACAAAAAACCGAAAAATTTCAACTTTGAACCCCCATATTTCATAAAATAATAATTGATGGAAATAATTTTTTCTCATGCACGGCAATTAATAGGTAACATTCCAAAGCCCTAATAACATCCAATACAAGAACTTGGAAAAATATAAGACCTAAAACCCTGCCTACAGACTTGAAATGCCTAATTATTGTAGCTTGAAATGATAAGGTTTTGTTCATCTAAGATACAAAAAAGGCTACATCAATTGTGTTCCTCTACAAAATTGTGTGTCAAATGATTATTTGAACGCTGGAAGTAGCTCAGAGGTGTGCTAGACAGTATACAAACTCATCTGTGCAGCCAGACCCTGTATGAAGGTGGGAGTGAACTTTAAGTTTAGAGCTTCAGAATTTTTTCCGGTGGACTTGGCATAGATGTAACTCTGTTAGCTCAGTGAGGAAAGCAATCACAAACTACCTCACTCCTCGTTTGTGTAGTACGCTCTTTGGACTAAAACATAACTTTCAGATCTAAAGAGTCACTTACAGTCGAAATCGGCTCAAATCAAATTAATTTATTTGCCATATTCACAAAAAAACATTAACAATGAAGCAAAAAAAGAACCTACATACTTAAAGTAAATAACAAATTCAAACATAACTATTTATACATGAAATATGGCACTACTGGCAGAAGTAGGACTTGATCGCCAGCAGTGAGCACAAAATTGAGGTAAGTTCAGAAAAGCAAGAAGGTGAAAAAATAAGAAAGAAAATGAAGGGAGACATGTTACATTAAACTATTTTGAAATAAATGTTAGTTTTTATCCATTCATCTATTTCTAAGGTAATATAAATACAGCCTTAAACAGAGAATGATGTTTTATTTGGCCAGCAAAAAGACTCTGTTCTCTTCTGTGAAATCTCTTCCCGGTGGTTCGGAACCCACCTAAGACTGTAGGTCTAACTCATCAATCACCATCATCCAATTCATTAGCCATGCATAGGTTTCAGACCTATGTAGGCTTAACCCTTAAAAAGTTAGTAATTGAAGGATGGATTCTTTCTAAGAATTGGAAACATGGACTGATGTACTTACGAATTTCGATGTTGTGTTTATGCTTTTAATTAATTGATGTTCGCTGATGATGTTTCTGACTTGAACGTCGAAATCACTCCTACCGACCTCAATTCTATTGCTGCAAAGTACAGTCAATGACTTCTTGGCAAATATCGACTGTGTGGTCAGGATCTGAAAAAACAGAAAAAAGGACAATTCACTTTTAAAATAATTGCAAGCCAGGATCTGCCGCAATTTTAATCCAGTACCTCAAATGGATATCAGTTCTATTGAATATATATTCTAGCACAACTAGCAGGTTGTCCGATTCAATTGAATCTGAATATCTGGAACGTTTCATAACCTATTTACAAATTTAATTCAATAGACTCTTTCACTCTTATTCCTCTTCCCTCTTCGCCTTCTATCCTTCCGTCTACTTGTTGTTCTTCTTCTTATATTCAACTCTACTTCTTCTTCTTCTTCTTCTCCGTCTATATCTTCTTATGTTTTTTTAACTGATGTTCGCTGATGATGTTTCTGACTTGAACGTCGAAATCACTCCTACCGACCTCAATTCTATTGCTGCAGTGTGGTCAGGATCTGAAAAAACAGAACTAATATGTGAAGCATTGATGGATTATATATTCTTCCTTTTACTATCCATCTTGTTTCTCTTCCTTCTTCTTTACTCTTTTATTCTCCATCTAATTATTCATCTTTATTCCATCTTTTATTCTCTATATTTTCATCTTATACCTGCTACTTTTATAATAAACTCTTTTCATACAGCATCAAAAATAACTGCAACTAAATTCAAATAGAACAACTCTCTCCTAAACTATACTGGTCAAGAATGGACGAATCTTTGTCCAAACTTCGCCATTTCATGTAATTGCATCACTCAGATTGTCATTACCATAGTTAATATCGTAAAAATGAGATCATTGTATATAATATCTTGCACTATAAAAAAAAACATTATCTGAGTTCACTATAGTATCTATGTGATGTTGATAATCTTGTTTATAACCATTCATATGCATAATTTGTAAATTTACATGAATAAAGAAAGATAACCTAATCTAATTGTTTTTCTTTTATTCATAATTCTTCAATCTCTTTTTAATTTTAATCTCCATCTTCTTCCTCTCCTCCTTATTTTTTTCTTCTCTTCCTTCTTATTTTATTCTTCTTCCTTTTCCACTTTTTCATCTTCTTCCTCATTTTTTCATACTCTTTTTCTTCCTCTTCTTCACCATCTTTTTTATATTCTTCTGCTCCAACTTCTACTTCTTATTCTTCTTCCTTTACCTCATCTCCTTATTCTTCTTCTCCATTTATTTCATCTCCTTTTTTTCCTGTACCTGTACTTGTACATTTTTTCTCCTACTTATTTTCCTTCTACTTCGTCTTCTCCTCCCACTTTTCCCCCTCTTCTACTTTTCCTTCTTCCTCTTCATCATCACCCTATCCTTCTTCTTCCCCTTCTTCTACATATTCTCCTTCTACTTCTACTGGCTGCGCCCCAACTTTGCCCGTCTCTTTTATATTCCTCCCACTTAACCCCTCTTCCCCCTCTTTTTCTTCCTCTTCTTTTACCTTTTTTTTATTAAGAAGATACAGAAGAAAAATAAAAAGATTGAGATAGAGAAGAAGAAGATGGAGGGGAAAAAAGCAGAAAAATATAAAAGTGAAAAACGAACAAGAATAAGGAGATTGATGGATTAATTGCCTTCATGAAGGGCAAAGTTAGGACTCATGGTCCTCTCTTACACTCAACCCTAAAGAGAGATTAGATTAGATTTCTTTATTCATGTAAGTTTGCAAATTTCGCAAATTTTTAGGAGTAGTTTTAACAAAATTATTAACATCATATAGATACTACAGTAGACTTAGACTATAGTTTTTATAATGCTAGAAATTATGTACAATGATCTCATTTGTATGATATTAATGATATAAGGATGAGCTATGGTGATGACAATCTAAGTCCAAGTGATGCAATTACATGAAATGGCGAAGTTTGGTCAAAGATTCATCCTTTTGTGACACTTAACCAGTGACAGAGAGAGAGATTAGATTAGATTATTTACTTTATTCATGTAGATTACAAAATGCTCAGTCTTAGATTCTAGATTATGATAGTTAAAAATATATAAGTACTGTAATTATTGTTCTATGAATTTTACAAATCTAAACTAAAGAATTAATCAACGATATGTATACAGTATAAGATGCAATTTGATAACTATGATATGATTGAGATTTATCTACATGAAACGGCGAAGTTTGAACATATAAATGTCCATTCTTGGAAGAGGATATTCAAGAATATCCTTCTCATCAACACTTGACCGTAAAGAGAGAGAGAGAGAGAGAGAGAGAGAGAGAGTGAGTGAGAGTGAGAGAGAAAAAAAAGGAGAGAGAATAGAATGCCTGCCTTAATTTTTTGCCAAGGAGGGTGAAGTTAGGGCGCAGCCCTTTCCCTAAAGATAAGATAAGATAGAATAACTTTATTTGCGTAAATTTACAAAATTCCATTGTGACTGATTAAAAAGCCTATTATTGAAAACACAATAGATTGTATATGGGAAAAAGTTCGAATATTAACAATGAGATTTTATGTGAAGCATTTACGTAATAGAGTGAAAGAGAGAGAAAAGAAGAAGAAACAGAAGAAAGAGATTCAATTCAAATTCTTTGCTGACAGATGGTATTGATTTTATTCATCGATGTCTTCTGAGTTTATTGATACAAGCCAATTGATGGTCCAGTCAATCGCTCCAATTTAGAGTTCAATTGCAGGTCAAGGCTGGCCTGCCAATCAATGCTGCCATATTGGCCTACAACAATGCATTACTCTTCATTAGTTATTTTATGGAAAGCATATACCACTCGTCTCATCAACATATTTATGACAACTGTATCTAAGAGTTATTTTCAAATGGAAGTAAGAAAGTTTAGTAGTTTAGATGGAAGAAAAAAACTTGAGTTAGAATGGCTAGTATTCAATTATCATATAATTGATTTATTAATATTATTAATTTGAATAACTTAATTAAATGTAATTTGATTAACTAATTTTTTCCTCTGTCTGGGAAACTCAGGGGCTGGAGAATAACGAAAAGATGGGGGACGAATTGGAGAAAATGGTGAGGAGGTGGAGCAGGTGAATGAGAAATAAAGAAAATGGAAGAAGAATGAAGAGGGGGAGAAAAGAAGAAGAGAAAAAAGAAGAAGAGACAAATGTGGAGAAGAGGAAAAGAAAAAGATGCAGACTCTCTCTTTAGGGTTGAGTGTAAGAGAGGACCAGGAGTCCTAACTTTGCCCGTCATGAAGGCAATTAATCCATCAATCTCCTTATTCTCGTTCTTTTTTTCATCTGTATCTTTTTCTGCTTATTTTTCCCCTGCTTATTTTTCTCTATCTCAATCTTCTTATTTTTCTTCTGTATCTTCTGAATAGAAAAAAAAGGGAAAAGAAGAGGAAGAAAAAGAGGGGGAAGAGGGGTTAAGTGGGAGAAATATAAAAGAGACGGGCAAAGTTGGGGCGCAGCCGGCCCTCTCTGCCAGTAGAAGGAGAAGGAGAATATGCAGAAAAAGGGGAAGAAGAAGGACAAGGAGATGATGAAAAGGAAGAAGGAAAAGAAGAAGAGAGGGGAAAGTGGGAGGAGAAGACAAAGTAGAAGAAAAATAACTAGGAGAAACAATGCACAAGTGTCCAGGTACAGGAGAAATAGGAGAAAAAGAAGAAGGAGAATGAGAAGTAGAAGATGGAAGAAGGCGGAAAAGAAAAAGCATTGGAAGAAGTAGAAGATGGAGAGGAAGAAGAAGAAGGTGAAGGGGAAGAAGAAGAAGATGAAGAGGAAGAAGTAGATGGTGAACATGAAAGAAGAAGATGGTGGAGAAGAAGAAGAAAAATAAATAAGGATACGAAGAAGAAGAAGAACAAGAAGATACGGAAGAAGATGTAGAGGAGAAATAGGAGAAAAAGAAGAAGGAGAATGAGAAGAAGAAGATGGAAGAAGGCGGAAAAGAAAAAGCATTGCTGGAAGAAGTAGAAGATGGAGAGGAAGAAGAAGAAGGTGAAGGGGAAGAAGAAGAAGAAGAGGAAGAAGTAGATGGTGAACATGAAAGAAGTAGAAGATGAAGAGGAAGAAGAAGAAGATGGAGGAGGAGAAGAAGAAAAAGAAGAGAATGGAAGAAGAAGATGATGAACAAGAAAGAAGTAGAAGATGAAGAGGAAGAAGAAGAAGAAGGAGAAAAAGGAAAAGAAGATGATGAAGAAGAAGATGAAGGAGAAGAAGAAAAAGAAAGAAGGATACGAAGAAAAAGAAGAAGAATGAGAAAAAGTAGAAGTGGCATAACGTATTGGTTACTCAATTTTTGGAGGGTTGATAGCTACACCCCCCTTCCCCCGCCACACCCTCGAAATGTGAGTGAGTGAGTGAATATTCTCTCTCTAATGTTATTATTCATAATGTGGTGAATAAGAATAAGAATCGGCAGGCGAAGGAAACCAGAAGGGAGTTTAAAGGAGATGCAAATGTCAAAAAATATAATCTAATAGAAACTCACTGTAGACGTTTCTTTTTTGACAGTGAGAAGAACGCGAAAATATTCTCGATTTTTTCGCAGTACTGTTGTGATTTCGCCGAAAAATAAGAAGAAAAAAGACGATTATGAAGATGAAGGAGAAGAAGAGAAGGACGACGATGAAGATGAAGTAGAAGGAGAAGAAGAAGACGAAGAAAAAGAAGCCCCAATGTGCAACTTTGAAAACTGCATTGTTCGCAGGTTGTTGCTTAGTATTTTTTTTTCGAAGTTTCTTGTATTGTATATGTATATGTAAATAACATTGTATATGTTTCTTGTATATTGTATTTATGTATTAAGGAATTAAAGGCAAATTATAAGGTATTAAGAAGATGAAGAAAAAGAAAAATATTAAGGAGGAGTAGTACGAGGAGGAGGAGGAGGAGGAGGAAATGGAATGGAGGAGGAGGAAGAGGAAAATGAAGGAGGAAAAGAAGATGCAGAAGAAGAAAAATCATTGGAAGAAGGTGGAGGAGAAAATAAAAATAAGGAGTAAAGAGAAGGAAAAGAATATGTATTGGAAGAAGAAAGAGGATTAGGAAATGGAGGAGGAAGGGAAGAAGCAGAAGAACATGATAAAGAAGTGGGAGGTGCAAAAGGAAATGATGAAGATGACGGAGAGAACGACAATGAAGAAAAAGAAAAAGTATTGGAGGAGAAGATGAGCGAGAAGGAGGAGAAGAAGACAGAGAAGAGGAAAAATGGAGGATGAGAAGGGGTAAATGGAGGAAAAGAAGATGCAAAAGAAGAAAAATCATTAGAAGAAGGAGGAGGAGAAAAAGAAAGAGTAGGAGGAGAAGAAGAAGTATTGGATGAAGGAAGAGGACAAAAAGAGAAGAGAAAAAATTGGAAGAAGGAAGAGGACAAAAAAAGAAGAAGAGAAAAAATTGGAAGGAGGAGAAAAAGAAGGAGTAGGAGAAGAAGAATTATTGGAAAAAAAGAGGTGGAGGAGGAAGAGGAGAAGCAAAAAAGAAGATAAAGAAATGGGAGGTGAATAAGAAAATGATGGAGAAGTTGAAGGACAGAAGAAAAAGAAATACTATTTGAAGAAGGAGGAGAAGATGAAGTAGAAGAAGAAGGACTAGAAGAAAAGAAGAAGAAGAAGGAGTAGGAGAAGAGAAGAAGAAGGAGTAGAAGAAGAAGGAGTAGAAGAAGAAGGAGTAGAAGAAGAAGGAGTAGAAGAAAAGAAGAAGAAGAAGTAGAAGAAAAGAAGAAGAAAAAGAAGAAGGAGTAGAAGAAAAGAAGAAGAAGAAGAAGTATAGGAAGATTGAGGAAGATGACGAGGAGAAGAAGCAGAAAAGAAAGATAAAGAAGTGAGAGAAGAAGAGAATGATGAAGAAGATGATGGACAAAACGACGGCGAAGAAAAGCATTGGAAGAAGGAGGAGGAGGAGGAGAAGAAGAAGATGCAGAATAGGTAAGAAGAAGAAGAAGAAAAATGAGAAAAAGAAGATGCAGAAGATGTTAGAAGAAAAATGAGAAAAAGAAGATGGAAGAAGAATGAGAAAGATGGAAGAAGAAAAATGAGAAATAGAAGATGAAGATGAAAGAGAAGAAAGAGTATTGGTAAGAGGAGAAGGTAAAAAGAAGACGAAGTAGGAAAGAGCGCTAAGAAAAAGGGGTTTATTAGATTAAATTAGCAAACAGGTTATGACACATTCTATTGTCTATGGTCATTGTCTATTGTCTAATCATTGTCTATTGTCTAATCATTGTCTATGGTCTATGTTCAAACAATAGGGTCTATATATATTGTTTATTGATGAGAAGTCTATGATTCAATTGAATCGGCCAACCTGCTAGTATAAGTTCAAGAGTATTAAGAACATTCAAGAATCTTACTTATGTACTTATGAAAAGATGCAGTATGATTGAAGGTCTAAATAAATGCATTGATCTTGTCGCGAGGAGAAAATCACAACATTGCAGAAGTAAACAGATTATTGATTGATTGGCTATATTATGGCTGTGCGCAGGGTTTTTGATCATAATTTTTTTCGAAGTTTCTTGTATTGAATATTATTAGGGCTTTGAAATGTTATCTATTGCCGTGAGGAATAGTATATTTCGCACCTAGGGCCGAAAATGTGTGTTTGCCGGCTCGAGATCGCGGTTTTCAAGTTCGAGACGAAGTCGAGAACTTGAAGCGTTCGAGAGCCGGCAAAACATTTTTGCCCGCGTTGCGAACGCTATTTTTCGCCACACTACAAAAAAAAAAAAAACAACAATGAAAATTTTGAAAGCGAAATTTTAAGGCTATGGTACTAGCAAGAATACAATGTTGTTGAGGTTATGAAAATATCATCGTATTCTATTGTTTGATAACAAAACTACAAAATAATACATATATTAAGTTATAAAAAGTGATCATTTATTGACATTTTAAATACTACGTACATATTAAATTTATGAAGCAATAAGTTATAAAATATATTATAAATATAATACTACGATATATATAAAATATAGCTTATTACCGTAATATTATGTGATCATTTCTCTATGATTTGTGTGATCGGACACGATCAGCTGTCATTCAAGGTCATTTTCTTTTCCTCCCTAGGGCGGTAAACGTTTACAGACCTCGTCGGAAACCGAAGACTTTTGGCTTCCATATGACGCACGAAAATCAGCTCATTACGTCCTAGTGTGGCGAAAAAATGTTTTTCTTCAATTATTTTGTGAAATATGGGGATATAATGTAAAATTTTTTTCGGTTTTTGGGGGCAATTGAACTCATCTATGAGTAATTTGAAACTTTTGATATATTTTCCATAACTAGAAGACACCTTGAGGAATAAAATCACGTATTTTGTATTCCAATCTAACAAATAGTTCTATCAAAATAATTTTTTTCAATGATTTAAAAAAAATGTATTTTTAAAAAACGAATTGCTTGTTCGGAGTAAAAAATATATCATTCTTTGAGGTGCCTTTTATTTATGTAAAATTTATCAAAAGTTTAAAATCACTTATAGGTGAGATCAATTGCCCACAAAAACTGAAAAATTTAAACTTTCAACCACCATATTTAAAAAAATAATTGAAGAAAAAATATTTTCCTCACAACAAAAGATTTTTCCAGCAAATGATACTTTCTTCTTCTGCCCTTTTTCTATTTCTTCTGTCCTTCTTCTCCTTTCTCCTACTGACCTTCTTCTCCTTCCTTTTACTGTTATTTGTCCTTCTTCTCCTTCCTTTTACTGCCCTTCTGCCCTTATTCTCCTTCTTCTGCCTTTCTTCTCCTTGAAGCCCTAATAACATCCAGTACAATAAACTTCGAAAAATTGATCCTCTCTACCACTTAACCCTTAAAGTTGGGAATAGAGAAGTGAGTTAGGATAACAGAAAATGAGAAAGAGTGATGATCAGAGACATGATGAGTGGGAAACAAAGTAGCTGGTATCTGTTACACCCTCGCTGTCACATTTGTATCGACATGAATGCAGAACAGAAAAGGAAAGTGGATGAACTCAGAAGATAAGATTATGGCCACAATTCTCCACGCGCCATTGAAGAAACAGGAACGTTCAATGTCTTTAGCTGTTCCTTCTTCACTGAATTATTGTAATCATTTTTTGTTGGAAAAGGGGAGAAAGAAAGAAAGACAGAGAGAGAGAGAGAGAGAGAGAGAGAGAGAGAGAGAGAGAGAGAGAGAGAGAGAGAGAGTGGAAGAGAAAGGGATAGAGAGACAAAGGAATGAGAGATTTGGAAAAAGGAGAGAGAAAGAGTAAAAGAGAGAGAGAGGGTAAGAGAGAATGAGTGAGTGAAGAGAGATTAAGAAAGAGATAGAGAGTGTGTGTGCGAGAGAGAGAGAGAAAAGAGAGAGAGTGACAGACAGAATGAAAGAGGATGAGCGAGAGAAGAGAGATTGAAAAAGATACAGATAGAGATAGAGAAAGTGTGTGTGAGAGAGAAAAGAGATAAGAGAAAGAAAAGAGAGAGAGAGAGAAGATAGAAAGAAAAAAGAGAGTAAAAGAGAAAGAGTGGGTG
Organism: Conomelus anceps; assembly: GCA_948455865.1. Classification (NCBI taxonomy): domain Eukaryota; kingdom Metazoa; phylum Arthropoda; class Insecta; order Hemiptera; family Delphacidae; genus Conomelus; species Conomelus anceps. The sequence goes on from OX418216.1 coordinate 150,844,716, forward strand.
AGAGAGAATGAGCAAGAGAAGAGAGATTGAGATAGAGATAGATGGAGAGAGAGTGTGTGTGAGAGAGTAAAGAGAGAGAAGAGAAAGGGTGTGAATACAGAGATAGATAGATGAGAGAGAGAGTGAGAGAACAGAAAGAGATAGATGAGGGGAGAGAGAGACAGTGTGAGTGAACATAAATATATTGATGAAGAGAGAGAGACAGTGAGGGAGTAAGAAAGAAGAGAGTGATAGTGATAGAGTGGAAGAGAGAGAAAGAAAAATGAGAGCGAGGATGGGAGAGAGCATGAGCAAGAATGGGACAGAGAAGAGAGAGAGAGAGAGTGAATGAGCGAGAGGTATGAGAGAGTGTGTGTGTGAGGGGGGTGAGTAAAAAAGAGAGGGAAGGAAGATTGAGAAAGAGTGGTCTGGTAGGAAAGCATTGAAAAATAGGGTGAATTCGTGGTAAAAGAATTGACATCTCTTCATGCATCTATATTTTTTCGATTTCTTTCCCCTTTCAATTTACAGCCTGCAGTTGTCAATCCAATATAATAGTTGAACCATGTTATCTCTTTTTCTTTTTGAAGAATGCGATTTTTATTTTGAGTACCCATTCCTTTTAGATCTATTAATATAAAATCTCTAAAGTTACAGGATATTTGAAAGGTCACATGTGAATTCTCTTAGAGTATCAAGTTCTTATAGGGCTCAATTGTCACATAAGACCGAGAGACAAAGGTGATACTCTTCAAACCACCACAATGATAGTTTAGCTCGACACAAAGGTGGCATACAAGGTGTTGTTAATAACATTGCATATAACTTTAAATAGCTTGATTTGAGTTATTATAGATCATAAATTAACTTTCTATAGCAGACTGATGAATAAAAGCCAATAAAACGCAGTATCGAAGGACCCGACGAATTTACATAAAATAACAATTATTATCAGTTGTGCTGATAGGCACATATACCATTTAACTTCTATGATTTCTGTAATCATCATTATGCTTTCCAAAATTCATAAAAAATGCATATCAGCAGTTCTTGAAGAAGCGTTTCGTTTCTTCTTCTTGTTCAACAGATATTATAATATCGTGCTTCAATATTATGTGTTTCTTTTTTTCAATTGGACGGTTTAAAATAATTTAAAAAAGATTTCACCACAATCCAACATGAAAACTTCAACGTTTGCACTGCAGTGGATAATTGGGCTAAGCAGAATACTTCGTATTCGTAATATTCCTCAATTTCATTTGTATTTGAAACTAACCAGCTGTACAAGGGTTCGATTTTCACTAGCCAAAACTAAGGCACTATAAAGACCAGGTACACGCACTTGACATTTTGGTTCCAATGCAATTCTGAATCATCATAATCTACTGATACATTTAAAAAAATGCAGACAAAATCCTATATAAATTTGAATTTGCTGCCAACACATTAGAACCAAAATGTCGGGTACGTGTACCTGTTCTTTATAGTGCCAGAACTAGCCTGTACCCTATAGTGGCCATCTGTTTCACTTCATAATTATTTTTATATTCGACTCTCAGACTCCCAAATCAGTAGGGATATCACTGGGACTATAAGGAGACTAGGAACTTCTTTATTTATTCTAGAATGATTTCAGAGATCTCGGTCAACTAACCGTGTCCCACTACACCACTGATAATATTATCAACGGAATTGGATATTTTTCTATGTTAATATTAATGGTATTCAACAAAATAAATTTTCTATCAGTTCCCACTAATAATTTAATGCTTCATCCACAATTACGTCAGATATTAAATTTTAGTCTCGAAATAAAAATTGAATAACAGTTCTCAGAAAATAAACTATTACTAATTCAGCTAGAGCAAATTAAATAAATGGTGATCTAAAACCTTTGTTCTCTTCAACTAGACTACCACAGATAACCTCTTGAACTATTTTATCAAATTACTTTTTTTGTACAGTTTTGTCATTAATACGCGTTTGTTACTCCCAATAAACGATTTATATAGTCAAATTGTGTTCTTCACAGCATATTTTAAGCATGATTCAATTCTACGCAGTTAGGTTTTGAAAATAATTTCACCAAATTCTAAGTTACAAAATATTCACTTTCCACATTGTTGGACTTCAAAGAGGCATAATTAGCCAAGTAGGCTGCACTTATATATTTGAAGTAAACAGCTCTATATTCTTCAAAAATATATCTGAGCAACTAATAAAAATGATGAGTTGCTTAGCTATTCATTAAAATCGTAACATCTTCCAAATTACTCGAGATAAATGAGGTATTCATCTCAAACAATTAGTTTCTGTTAAAATTAAAACTATTCAAAAGCAATAGAAATCCGATAGGCAAAGTCAATAGGCTACGGTATCAGCTTTGAAAATGAATAATTCAATGATTGTTAAAATCAGATAGCTTACCAAAGATACCTTACAGACTGCCAGATTGAAGCAAAAAATCATTGACTTTATTAAACAACCGTATAAAGTCAATTAAGTTAATTAAAAATATAATTAACAGCTTGAATCATGCACAGGTTCTCAATGACGATCACATTTTTCACAATGTAGATTTTAGGTTATGTTTCTGTTTGTCCAACAATCGATTTGAAATCTCAAGATCGAGAATCACTAACAATCGATAATAATCAGACATCACCCTCACAGCGGGAAGTTCAAAAACTTTAATTCTAATCTATAAGTCTCGGTATCCAAGTACATAGGCTGATAGGGCAGGAATACACTGCAATAATCTATTACAATTATGATGTTTCCGATATAGATTCCCCGTACTAAAAGCAACAATGGTTGAATTCATGGAAACCTTCTCATTTACCGGTAAAGTGTGATTGGTCTATTCAACTTTTTCAACGTCTATGGCCGGGTTCACACGTACTACAATCGCGCGATTGTAGCCAGAGCAATTAGTGGCCAGAGGAATAATTATATTATGACCTGCAACAGGTTCGCCAAAGCAATTATTATGAATCGCAGAGTTGTCGCCAATTTTATCCTAATACAAAAACAAAAAATTCAGATATTCAATTTTTTTTTAAGTCCCATGCTACTGTGCTTCATTAATCCAAATCAACTTCAATTTTCCTACTATCACGAAAATTAACATTTTTATGCTATCAAATAGACGAATTGCAGTTCAAACAAATATTCTATAAAAATGTAATATTCGTACTAGAAAAATATATTGAGTTCCTACGTATTCATGATAGTGAGCACGAGCAGAGTAATATGCTAGGATTTAAAAAAAATAAAAAATCCGAAATTTTATGTTTTTTTTTTGTTGCTAGCTGAGATAAAAACGGTAATGACCTCGGCTACAAGCGCGCGATTCTAGTAGAATCGGCTACATTGCAGCGAAGTGGGAACTGCACAATCTGATCCTGTGCTCTACTAGAATCGCGCAACTCTCGATAATTGCTCTAGCTGCAATCGCGCGATTGTAGCTCGTGTGAACCCGGCCTTACCGGGAAAGCTTCCAAGAACTCAACGAATAATTGGAGTGTATTATAACAGTATGATATATAATTCTGTATGATATAGTTAATATCATTAAGATCATACAAATAAGATCATTGTACATAATTTCTAGCACTATAAAAATAGCATCATCCAAGTTTACTATAGTATCTAGGCCTATGTGATGTTGAAAATAATTATTATCACCATCACCATTGTTGAAATAATTATAAAACACAATTATTATGTTTTTAACCACTCATATGCAAAATTTGTAAATTTACATGAATAAAGAAAGATAATCGAATCTAATCTTCAAATCACTCTTTCTCACTGTATCATCAATCTCACACTCAATTCTCTCATCACTCTCTCTCTCTCCAACTCACTCTTTCAGACAGTCTCTCTCACATTCCCTCCTCTCATCCCTCCCCCTCTTTCATTCTCTCTCTCTCACTACACCTCCCTCCCACTCATTTTCTTACTCATCCTCTTTCACATCATGTCATTATATCGCTCACTCACTCTCCCCCCTCTCACTCTCAACCACCCTCTCTCTTTTTTCACCCCTCTCAAACAACATGACAGCTAACAAACGCTTAGAAGGTAATCACACAGTGAGGAAGACTGATTTGGGGAATGATTAAGTAGTTAGGTGAGAGTAAGTACAAGTGGGGGGAGGGGGGGTGAAGTTGAAGTCCAAAATGAATTAGATTGCTGTAAGTTGTTATTCTTGGTGGTGCTGAAAGACAAACAGCCCTTGGAATCTATTGCATCACGGTAAGATTAGATGTTGACAATTCACTCACTTTCAATCTCTCTTTCTCTTACACTAACTCGCTCTTACTCTCTCTCACTCCCTCCCTCTCTCGTGCAAATAGATGTACACTGTCTTTGCTGAAGGGGGTGGATTTCAAGTTCAGGGTGTAATTGAGGAGGAGAGAGGGAGAAGGAACAATCTTTTGAAGGGGAAACTAAAATGAGAAACAGACCTTCAAGTAATTTGTTAAATCACGAGGTGTAATTTGAGAACAGACTCTCACACTGATCAATCTTTAATGTTTTGCGACAGTTGGTGCTAAGACCTGTGGGGTTGAATTATGCTGACTGTGCAGTTTAATAGACGAAATAGTCGAGGAATAGTGGAAAGATAGGGGAAAATAGTAGTAGAATAGTGGAGGAGGAGGAGGTGTAGTAGGATGAGGAGTAAGTAAAGGGGTAGGAGGAGAAGGAGGAGGAGGAAGAGGACGAGGAGGTGGTGGAAGAGAAGGAAGATGATGAGGTGCTGGAGGAGGAGGAGGAGGAGGAGGAAGAGAAAGAGGATGAGGAGGAGGAGAAAGAGAAGGAAGAAGATGAGGTGGTGGAGGAGGAGGAGGAGGAGGAGGAAGAGAAAGAGGAGGATGAAAAGGTGGTGGAGGAAAAAGAGGAGGAGTAGGAGCAGAAGGTATAGAAGGAGAAGGTGGAGGAGAAGGTAGGTGAAGGAGAAACAATAAAAAAGTTTTATTTTGGAAAGTGTAATAGTAGAATCCATCATTAAATGAATTTGAAATCAAATTATGCCAGGAAATAATTATTACTCTGCTTGCACAGTGGAGCATGCATCCAATTCGCGAAATCAAACATACTGTAAAATATTATGGTTATTCACATTCCTTCAAGCTGTTTGATTTTGGTTGATGATTCTATCACTAAAGTCTGCAAGAAAGTACTTTCAACATGGGATCGGGGAAGCAATTTTCCCCTACCACAGATGCCTGATCCTTTGTATCATAGGCAGGTGGATGTGAGGAAGAGAGGAGAGTTGGGCCTGCGCACAGTAGAGTGCGCATTGTCACTATTCTGTTGTCCTTGGGAGAAACGGAGTGAATGCTTCTACTGGGGGGGTTGATGGGGGGTTTAGTAAGGGATGGAGTATCAGACCTCTCTCTCTGCTGTCTTGGTCTGAGTTGGAAGTATTTTCTCGCAGACTCTAGATGATAATATCATCTAGCTCCTCTTTTTGTACCTCCTTTTGTAGATGTATACTATGTTAATTGCAATTGAAAATATCTGCTTATCAGTATTTTATCATGGGTAAAAAACAAACACATACATACTCAACCATACTGGTTTAATTTATTGAGCAATAAATATATAAATCTACATGAACACACTATTCAAAATATTTGCATTTATTTCAAATGTTATCATTTAAGATAGAAAAGTTGGACTATTCTGTGATAGAAGGTGAAAAAATATCACAAAAAAAAACAAATATTGTACACAAAACAGCTTTGGCAATATTGATAGAGTGGGGGAAACAATTCTATAAAAACTATAGAAAACATTCTTGTTTATTATTAACATTGGTAAATTGGTCAAGAATGTTCTGGAAAGATCTTGGAGTAAATAAAATGGATTAATGTGGAACTACAAAATAAAAGGAATTAGAAAAACAAATAAGAAAATACTATACAGAATAGTACTTATTTATCATTGAATCTGAATTTTTATAACCAAAATTTGTTTCTTTCTTACATAACTCTAACCTCTGATAATCTCTTGCAATATTAATCAATTAATTAACTAATCAATTTATCATTTATTTATTGGTTTATTTATCTATTAATTCATTTATACATAACTCCAATCTCTGATAATCTCTCTCAATATTAATTACTTAATACATTTATTTGTCTATTTATTTATATATTTTTCTGTTAATTTATTTATTTATTCATTTGTTTATTCATGTATGCATTTATTTATTTATATCTTTATTGATTTATTTATGTATTTTTCTATTTATTTATTTATTCGCTTATTAATTTATTTGTTTATTCATTTGTACATTTGCTTATTCGTTTATTAATTTAAACGTTTATTTGACTATTTATCTATCTATTTATTTAATCATTTATTTATTCATTTATTTATTTATTTATCTGTTTCTTCATTAATTTGTTTGTTCATTTATTCATTTTTCTCTTCCATTTGTTTGTTATGCTGTAACCTCATAGATTGTAGTATTTGCAACAATAATTATGCTTTATGTACAGTATAATATTATAGAATTTTGTGAATGAAATCAATTAAAATTGTGAAAATTGTTATTCATTCATTATTTCGTTATTTAAGTTAAACATGAATAAATTAGTTGATAAAATTATGTAATAATAATGAAATCAATTTCGAACTAGTTGTTTCCTTTCTATTTGAATAAATTTAGCAAGTAATAATAGAAAGTTCCAAATTATTGGTAATAAAATTACATTAGAAAGCAATAATATTCTTTGAAAGAGTGTCAAAAATTAATCATTATATTTTGATAAAAAATTTTTCGATTATATAAAGTGCTTACAAACTGAAATTTAATTTTGTGATTTCAGAGTGGTTCTAATTTGATTCTTTCCAAAAAGGAATTTAATGAAATTAATTCATTTTTCAAGTCTCCAAAGTACTAACTTTCTCTTCTAAATAATAAACCTTCCAGTGAAATATTATTCACTACTTTCGTTTTTAATTAACTTTCTTGAGTCTGAAAATATTTTCTCTAAAAAAATTCCACTAAAAATGTCTATAAGAAATGAAGCTTTCAGTGAAATATTGTTCAGTTTAGAAGAAACAAAGATGTCATTTTAAGTAATTTCCCCTAAAAAATAAGCCTTATAATGAAATATTATTCAGTTTAAAAAAAAACTATAGATTTTATAGTTTAAAGATTCAAAAAGTTTCTAAATTTATAAAATGATAATGATTATGAAATGAGAGAATGAAGATTTGTTGTAAAACCCTACACATTGATTGAACACGCTCAAATGGCAGGCAACTTCAGATCTAAATTATTATTATGTTTATTTTTTGGAAAATGACTACAAAATAAAAGCAGTTTAACAGTTTAAGTAGTTCCACAATAACTCATTTAATATAATATAAATATTATAAAAACAACTCAATTAACATTTTAAACACACTAGGCTTCTAAACAACCAATAACAATATATCATCTAAATACAATATTCTATAAAGTATACAAACAATCAGGGCTTCACAATTACTCTTTCATTTTACATATAATCTATATCTATTTACATGGAATATATTTACAAATACGACGTTATATTATATCTATATTATGTATATATGCTTCTAACCAGCACTTATATATAGTTATATCGAAGGGGTAGTCATGTCTATTGTCTAACGATAAAATAACAATATTTACATGTACTTTTTACATACGTACAAATATATGCATTACATGTATAGATTGAAAATTAATGTCTTAATGTTTCAGTTACATTTTTAAAACAATGTCTCAATTTTCCAGTTGCGTTTTTAAACCAATGTCTTAATTTTGCAGTTACTTTTTTAAAACAATGTCTTAATTTTTCTGTTATTTTTTAAAAACATCATCTAAGTTATTTTCAGTCACTTCCAGTTATTTTTTAAAACAATGTCTAAATTTTTCAGTTATTTTTTTAAAACAATGTCTTAATTTTCCTGTTATTTTTTAAAAACATCATCCAAGTTATTTTCAGTCACTTCCACTTATCTTTTTAAACAATGTCTAAATTCTTCAGTTACTTTTAAAACAATGTCTCCAGTTATAAAAACATCATCTAAGTTATTTTCAGTCACTTCCAGTTATTTTTTAAAACAATGTCTAAATTTTTCAGTTACTTTTTAAAACAATGACTTAATTTTCCAGTTATTTCTTAAAAACATCATCTAAGTTATTTTCAGTCATTTCCAGTTATTTTTTTAAATGTCTAAATTTTTCAGTTACTTTTTAAAACAATGACTTAATTTTCCAGTTACTTTTTGAAAGCAATGTCTTATTTTTTAGTAACTTTTCAGTGAGGTGTATAATTTTGATTTCCTATCGGATAAAACCAGATTGCTTTAGTGCTCACATTTTGAATTGGTGTAAGTTTTCTCCTAAACATATTTATTCTTACTTTCTATATATTTTTTCACTTGAGAATTTGCTTCAAAGTATTGCTAACATTGTATTTGGAACATATATTTTATTCCTTCTTCAAAACATGTTGTAAAATTGAAAACATTTTGGAATCATAAATGTTGGAAATTTGTAATGTTGATCCGTGATAATAATAACAATAGTATGGCTGTTATTGGTGGGAAAACTACCTCACTCCTCGTTTGTGTAGTACGCTCTTCAGATTAAAACATAACGTTAAGGTCTGAAGAGTCTTCTACAGTCGAAATCGGCTATGGTATACCTATACATGCATAAATACATATTGTTGGGAAGACCCTTCGGGTAGTTCCACCTCGCCGTTTGAACATGGTGGGCCTACTATTTAAGGTGGGTTCTGATCCACCGGGTAAGTGATAATAAAACTTGTTGATCCATGACGATCTGTGAGTAGAATCTATATGAAAGCCAAATACCACTGACTAATTGATTCATCGCCGTTTCTCGAAAACCAACTGGCCAAAAAAGTTGAAATTTGATACATAAATTCAGAAGAGATCAAGACGCGGGGCATGAACGGGTTTTTGAAACTTCCCAAAAATACGCCCAAAGTTGACGTTTTTCGAGCGTTTTTTAGTTAGCGTTCTCGAGAACTACTCCGCCCAAAAAAAAATTTGAAATTCAGTGTATATGTTACGTTTTGGATTTAGAAGTGTATTAAGTGAGGATATCAAATTTTCCCCAAGTTTAACGTTGTCTCAGCTTTTTTTAGCGTTCTTAAGAACTACATGATCAAAAAAGTTGAAATGTTGTATACATGTTTGGTTATTTTATAGGATGAAGCCCACAGAGGTCTGAGACCTGAACCTATAGCTTTAGGTGGGTTTCGAACCACCGGGAAGTTATTCTACAGCAGTGAACATAGTATTTTTTTGATGACCAATCCAATCAATCACCCTTACAGAGAGGGTCCAGCCGAGCGTTGCTTATCTAATATGATTGAACATATACCTGCTACGGCTCACGGCTATTACTTTTCCTGGTTATGGGCCTAGACGCCTAAGTAAAGTAAATTTTTAAAATGTTCTACAAAATAAGACTAAATTTGACGTTTTCTAGCACTTTTTTTACGTTCTCATCTATTTCGAGGCCGAAAAAGTTGAAATTTTAGTGAAACTTTTCCCGAGCTTGCTGTTTTGTGTAGATTTTTCTCCCCAGGGGCAGAGCCTTCTGGACAGACGAGTAAGGCGAGCAAAGCGAGTCCTGATATGGAAAGATCTGAATTGATAAGTCCCAAAAATTTTCTGCCTGAAGTAAGAAATATTTAAAACTGTTTTTTATATCAGACGAAAGTGTTACTCTATATTATTTTAAATAATATTAACTATAAATTTTGGGAACAAATGTCTTATCTATGACTACATTATAAAGCAGCTGACTCCATTAATGCCTGATCAAACTCATTGCATAATGAAACTCAAGAGATGTTTAGAACACTCGCTTCGCTCTTGTCCTTGCACTTGAGTCACAAGAAACAGCCATACAATAAAAAACTTGCATTAATATTATTATTATGATAAAAAATTATTATTAAAAAACTGATAGTTTAACTTCACGTTATATGTAGATTGAATGAATAAATGAAAAGTGTACACCAATTCAAGATGTGCATAATACAAATAATAATTTAGGTTCTACAATCTACATTATTCTGACAACTTTTATACATTTTTTCCAACTACTGTGTTTAAAAATCAAGGTAGAATGACTCGTTTCTGTTGTATATCCAACATAGCTCCAATAGTATTAATATTGCAAACAAAATACAAAATATTATAAAACAGTTAATGAGTACACCACATGCTAAAAAAGTAGATTGTGTTAATTCAATTACATTTCAGTCATGGGTTTTATTAAATGTACAAATCATTTCCAATTAAATTGGAAATGTTTTAATAATATTTTAATTCAATACATTGATAATATTAATGAGCTGTTACTTAAATTTTTGACTAGCCTGTATTAAATTCTACATTCTGTAATTTAAGTCTTAGTAATAAACAGAATTTATTAATTTCGAATTCCTTTAAATTCTGTTTATGTATATTTGTCAGTTTATTCAATTGTCAGTCACTTCAAACTAACTCTTAGTAATATACAAAAAATTATTATTATTGGACTTTTGTTGTGTTTGGAGTACTTTTAATGAATGTGTTTAATTGTGGTAAATTTAATGTATAAATAGAGTAGTTATATGAGTTATTAGTCTCAGAATTTGAAGAATAATCAACTGAAAAATAAGCTTTTTTTTGCAGTTATTGAACTTATTAGTAGTTTATGAAATTTAAAACTGGTTTACATGTTTTAAATGAGATTTATTTATACTTTACAAATTTTAAATGTCATTTTTGTATTTTATTGATTCAACAAGAAATTATAGTAAAAATAAATCAATAAGAAGCAGTAGCTGTATTCATAGTGTGAAATTCCTGGTTCAACTTGAACGTAGCCTAAAATTTGGATTTTACATTTAAAAATTTGTAAAGAAAGCAGTAGTGGGCTATGACTGTTATCTCTTTACTCAATTGACTTTTGTGTTATAATAGTAGTTTATGCAACGATTTTATTTTGACCCTTATTAAGGCACGAGTTAGATGTAAGTTATAACACGAGCGAATGCGAGTGTTATAAATATCTCACAAGTGCTTTAATGGCCAAATAAAATCGTTGCATACACTATTTTATCTACGACCACTAGTATACATTTAATTAAAACAATTTCATTTTACCTGTGACTGTCAGAGATACCTAACCTCTCATCTCAAATACGAGAAGTTATAGTAGATTGTTAGGTTAAAGCAGCTGGTGTAGCAGTTTGATCAAATCAGCTGATAGTGTCACAATATTGAATTACGATATTGATTCCATCAAAAATGCTTCTGATTGGTCCAGAACCCGTGTTATAATGTAGAACCTGTACTATAATGAGCTCATTATGCAACGGGTTTCAAAAAGCATTTCGAAAAGACAGCTGTTTTGGCATCAATTGTGAAACTGTAATGTATACATTATGACATGGTCGTAGATAAATAAATGAATAAATTGTATTTCTTTTTATTGTATAAAAACAGTGCGCAAATATAGATTTATTTATTATGTATGTTCTTTTATTTACTGTATAGTGTTTGTCTTTTGCAATTTTGAGAAAAAAAAACAATTTCGATTTGAATGTTGTCATATCTTCAATTTCTTCGAGAAGTGAGAGCCGTAGCAGGTAGCTGTTCAATCAGATTACATAAGCGACGATCTCCTGGGCCCTCTCTGTAAGGGTGACCGATTGGATTAGCCAACAAAAAAGACTCGCCAACTGTAAAATCACTTCCCGGTGGTTAGAGACCCACCTAAAATTGACCCATCTACCATGTTTCCTATAACATGGCTCAATAGGCGAGGTGAAACTACCCGTAAGGGTCTCCCCACCAATAATAGCCATACGCATTTACTTACTTTTAAATTTATTTTTCCATTGCGAATTGCATGTATTGATTAAACTTTTTAGAATAGATGCTGACATGGCATTTTTTTGTTGTTAAAGAAAATAATAAAAATTATTTATTTACTCCACAACAAGATCTTTCAAGACACCAGGAAGATGGCATACAGCCGAAAGATCTTGTTGGGAAGTAATAACTAATTAAAAAATGAAATAAATAAAATTTAAAAAAATAAATTTGTCTACTATTTTCTCAAACAAAATGACTGCAGTGTTAATTATGAAATTGTGTCATAAAACTTGATTCACCATTCATGAATTCTTGTTATCCATGAAAATATATTATTTATTGCCTTTATAATAGTTCATTCATCATTTACAGTGAAATGGTTTCACGGCATTATGTGCGTAGGACAATAATTATGATTCTATTCACTATTTAATTATGTTTTCCATAATATTTCAGAACAATAGGGAAAAAGCTATTCATATTTTCCACATAATAACTGTAGCTAACTAGACTTGACCACATATTTGTTTTGTTTTGGAGCATGAAGCCCACATAGATCTGAAACCTGTCCGTGGTCATGAGTTGTATCGTTGTATGATAGTGATTGATGTGATGGACCTATAGCTTTAGGTGGGTTCGAACCACCGAAAAGTTATTTTTCGTCATACTTGTAGGTTATGGACAGTTTACCAGTCAAGCAATCAATGTGGTAAACAGCTGTTTACAGAAATCAAAAACAGCTGATGTAATTTGATGATTATTACCGTACACTGTGTGGTAAAAATCATCAAATGATTATTACCGCACTCTATGGGTGGTTGTGGCTACCACTTCACTGAAAAACCATTTGGTCGAAAGCTAGATCAGCTGATCTAGAACCATTATTGCCACATTTCACCTTGAGTTGGTGTGTTGAGGTTATGTTTGTATAACAATGATTTATAGTTTCTTATTTCAACTTATCTGCTATTTTAGACTTGTATGACGAAAAATATCGTACGTAACTCGTCCGGGAAGATGTTTACCATACTCGTATGATAATACCGCACTCGACTTCGTCTCGTGCGTTAACTTATCATACTCGTATGTTAAACACCATTTCCCGCACTTGTAACGTAATATACTATTACAGCAGATTTTTTGCTGGCCAATCCAATCGGTCACCCGAACAAAGAGGGTCCAGCAGAACGTTGCTTATCTAATCTGATTGAACAGATACCTGCTACGGCTCACGGCTATCACTCCCCATTATAACTCTCTATTTATCCATTATTCTTGGAGTATTGAGATTTCTGGCACATAATTTTATTTTAATCAACAACTTTTATCTCTTTTAAAGTAAGTAAATTATTGATAGCCTATAATCTGCGCTAAACATAATTTTATTCAAAAATGGTTGGGTGGTATCAGAAACGTTGTAGTCCTCAACTCCGCCTAAAAAATATGCTTTTTCATTTCTTTCCATTAATTAAATCTATGCTTTTGGTTATACAAGTCTCACTGTGACCCAATAACTCTAATAAATTGTAATTTGTAAATCGTTACGCAACAGATTCCAGATACATCATTATATGATTGCAAGCAATGATTTAATCATTTACAACTTTACAGCTCTGACATGAAATTAATGAACTCACAATATCATGAAATAGTGATGTAGGTTGCTAAGCTTGGAATTTTCTTGTACAAGGGCTTTTATCAAGGTTTATAACTGTCCCGGGGCAGGAATTAAGATCGGGGCCCCTTTTTTGAAGTTTATAATCTCTTTTGGCCAGTTTGTCGAGGGGCCCTCGGAGTAGAACGTCGATTCGAAAGATTTTTTCGAGTGTATGATCTCCTTTTTCGCTGATTTTTGGACCAAAAGCCTCAAATTTGAACAATATACTGATAAGAGTGTGCCCTCGAAATCAATGGTAGCGCAGTTGGTTGGAGCGCTTGTCTGAGATAAGATAAGGCTTGTGCTTGCTTCGTTTCTTAGGTTCGAATCCAATTCAGCCATGAATGTTTCTCATCATTCACCTCATTACCCACGCACAAGTCTCCAGCCTCATGCAGGCATCATCCACTATAAAACAAAATGTGTTAAGAGAGTAAAGAGCGACTTTAGAGAGACATTAAAGAGACACTCGAGCTAAACAGTTACCGCAAAGCCGCGTCTCCACCAACCGAACATTGTTGGCGAATACAAAAAACACACAAACATTAATTAAACATGGGGTCTTGAAATGTTCGGTCTGTGAGCGAACAGTGATGACCAACAACAGGTTCCCGCCATTTTCATAATGTTCGGGAAGGCGTCCACACCAAACCAACACCAAACAATGTTCGGCGACATCAGATAATTCCAGGGAACCCTGTTCGCCAAGCATGTTCGGTTGGTGGAGACGCGGCTCAAGACGCGTAGCGGTGTGGTAATTTTGCGAGAGTGATGAAGCTTTACACTCGAATTACATAAAACATCTTTCCTACAACTGCAGTTTTAGATTCCCATTCAATAATTATTGAAATTATCATTTCCGTACACAATGTACCATCGTCATTGAGGTTATGAAACATACCTAATCAGCTGGCAAGTAAACAAACATTCACACAATAATCAGCTGACAAGCTTCAGTGTTGTCAATCTATGATAATTATTATCGTTTTGTATGATAATTCGGCTCTTGTGTGATGTACGGTCTGACTACCTACGATCTGCAGTTTTGTACGATAATTTCAAAGAAATCTCATTCCAAAAACTTATTTTTAAAATAATTGAAAGATAGTTATTCTTTATTAAAACATAGATAATTGTAGAATATTTGATCAATTTTGGATGTCAAGTTCAATAATCTAGACTGAAAGGTTGGCAACACTGGTGAGCCTCAAGTAAAGCTGTGACGTAAGAAATCATAGATTACTCTTTATTGCTCGTTCCTCAGTAAACAGCTGTTTTATGTTTAGTTTTCAGCACGTAAACTAATCCTTTATGAGCAGTTGTAGGAAAACCTTTTTTTCGAAATTGCCCTTCCTTTATACTCCTTCACTAAATTGGGGGTCACGACCACCATGACCCTCCCCCATGGGACAGCCCTTGTTCAACCATTGACATTATTTGAAGATCAAGTAGAATAACTACTCGACTCTGCCCGTGTACCCAATCCAGCCCCCCGTTGGGGGGGTGTCCCCTGTCCATGTGGGGGCCGGATGCCACCTATTTGTCACCTCCTCCTATACGGACGCCAGCTGTCTCCAGACGGTGTGTCACATGCTGTTGATGTAGGGCCAGGAAAACGAACTCCCTGACAGCAGCATGTCGCGGATCAGGGTCTCAATGGGAGTTTTGCCCACTAATCTGACGAAGAATAGTTGCTCGATGACCTGGGAGCTGACTGTTCTGAGGGAGGGAAGCCTCAGCAGGAGTTTGCCGAACCGGGTTGGCTGGTTGGGGTACTGGGTTCGACAGTATTCCTCCAGGGCGCACTGTGACTTCTCCTGGAGACCCTCTATGTGCGCCACATCTGATAGACCACACGCATCTGTAACAAACAGAAAAATAAACTAAAATTAGTTCAAATTCAATGATAATGGAATAATTCAAGGGAGTACCCAAGGTAACGACAAATTTACATAATAGTTACTATCATTTGTGTCGATAGGCATATGCACCATTAAACTTCTTTGATTTCAATCATATGCTCATCATATCATATGCTCCCATCATATATGCACATCACATCATATGCTCCCCAAATCACAAAAATGCATATCGGAAGTTCTTGAAAAAGAGTTTTGTTTCTTCTTCTTGTTCAACAGATCTCATAACCTAATACATCATGCCTCAATATTTTCTCTCAGTATTTTTTCAATTCGATTCAAAATAATTTAAGAGAAGATTTCAACACAATCAACAATGAAATCGTCAATGCTTGCTCTGTTAAAATAAAGTTGATAATAATTGAGCTAAGCTTTTTCCACTTCAACTCCATATCGGTTCCAGTTAAAATGTTTGGGGTAACAAAAACGTTTTTTTTTTTTTTTGTAATATTCTTCAAGTTTTTTGTATTGGAAATGAACCAGCTGTCCAATGTTTTGTTTTTAACAAGGCAAAACTAATTAAGAGCCTAGTGGCGATCTGTTTTACATCATAGTTATTTTTATATTTGACCCCCAATCAGGCCCGCCCAGAGAAATTCCGGGCCCCTTTACCACTTCCAATATGGGCCTATGCAAACCTGTATTTTGTTTGACATTATGAATAAAGTATTGTTACATTTTTATGGAATTAAAATTAAACCACATTTGTTTATGAAGATAGAAAATTTTATCATTTCACAATAACTGACATAATGATAACATTGTTAAATAAATAAGACTGGTCATCTTGATACGCTCTTCTTATTGGATAACAAACTATGTTCTGATTTTAAATTGAAGGCAGATCAATTTTGCCTTTCATTCCAAAGATATTCATTGGAAGCAGTGGCGGATCCAGACTTTGCGGGGCCCTGGGCAATTGACTTTGGAGGGGCCACACTTACTGGTGGTCTGGTGCTCCTCCTTCATGATTTTTTGAAAAATTAGCCCTAAAAATGCGTTTTTGATGCGTTTTTTTTTTTCAACTAGTTAGCTGTGCTATGATCAACTTATAAAACCGACCTTATGTATTATAGTAGTTTCCAATGTACTTAATTAATAGCCTAACAGATTTGATCAGTTGGCACTATAGGTAGTACGCATTGCCTGAATTTTTTATACGAAATAATGCGTTTTCTGTGTATATTTTCATGTTTAAAGTGCTGGAAATGGTTAGCTAAGCCCAAAAGCCAAAATTTGACATGGTTTGTCACAAAATATGCAAGGTCAAAACTGTAAAGTATAGCCAATACTCAAAAGTCAATACATTACGTTGGGTTTATTTAAAAAAAATACCACTTTCTAATTTTATTTCGTCTTGCAGTTTAAGCTATGCATAACAAACCTGGTTTATGGGGTTCACTCTTTGCTTGCTTATGGGGCTGGTTTAAGGGGTCGCACTTCTAAACGACCTGCGTTTTTCAGTTAGGTCCGGACCACAGGACCCCGCTGACTCACCCGGCCCGTTTTTGTGGGCTTCTTCAAGTATTTCACACTGACGCAATAATTTCGGAGTGAACAATTTCAATATAACAGATTTCTATGTCTCTTTTACTCTTTGCTTGCTTAAAGGCTGGTTGAGCTTTCAAGGGCCTTACGGTTCTAACCGACCAACCCAACCTGCGTTATGTTAGCCGGTTGCTCGGCTCGCCCAGTCATGGATCCGCTCCTGATTGGAAGCTCAGAAAATGAAACATAGCAAAATTTAATGAGTTTCAACCAAATTTGATTGATCAAATGATTTGAAAAAAAATTATCTCAAAATTATTAAGAACAACATTTTTCCATAACGAGAAGAAAGAAGTAATCTGGAAATCTATGAATTATGGATCCCATTCAAAAGTTGTTAAACAGATTTCAAAAAACATTCTAATGTCGACATAAGTTTTTATTTAAAATCCACACTTGAACATATTCTTGGCAATCCTAAAAATAAAATTAAAATCGAAGAAAAATCTGGAATTTATGAAATAAAATGTGAATTATGCAACAAATTATATGTAGGCCAAACCAAACATGAAATAATATCAGTTTAAAGAACACTTTTTAAAGTTCCAAATTTTAAGTACAACCAACCAGAAAATCAGGCTACAGCCAAACATGCTTTGGAATCTGGACACCCGTTTTCCAAAATTAATTTGTTGACAGAAGTAAACAATCATGAATATCTTATTGTTCATGAAACAATAGAAATGAAGAAAAAATAGATTATTCTATAAATGGGAATAATGGAAAATTCACCTTTAAAGCAATTACGTTTCAAGCATTTTGTTTGGCAAGTATTCAATAATTTAAATAAGATCTTTATCTAAATCTTTATCTTTTATTAAATTTTTAACGTAATTAAACCTTTTATCTTTAGAACTAACTAGGCCTGCCGAATCTGATCTGTGTATGTTTAGTGTTGTTGAAATAAACTGTTGTTCGCTTACAGAGCCCGGGCCCCTGGGCAATTGCCCCCTTGCCCCCCCCTCTGGGCGGGCCTGCCCCCAATCTCCAAAATCGATAGCGATCTGACTTGGACCATGACGAAGCTATACACCAAGTTTCAAGTGTTTAGAATCTTCCTTTAAAGTGCTGGGGCACAGACGGACAGACAACAGAACGATGTCAATTATGACCTGTAGGGTCCTTAAGAACATGTTTTTCACGAAGAATCTGCCATCAAATAGAACCCACGATAATCAAACTATTACTATTCCAATCTAACAATGCGCCCATCTTAAAACTAGACAATGATAGAAAAAAAGAAACTATTAGACTCCAAGAATGTCAAGCCGAATCTAGAGATAAATAATAGCACAAACTAGATAATGATAGAAAAAAAAACGATTAGAAGCCTACAAGAATGTCAACCTAATAATAGCAGAACCGAACTATTTCACATACCGCACAAATTAGACTCTTGTCGTAGTGGACCAACTATTTCACACCCGTTACAAATCGGGTATTTCTCCTACACCTTTCTGTTACTCTTTAAATTGGTGTGATACCGTCTGCTAAAGAATGCTAATAATTGTGGGTGCCACATTGAACATGCTTGGAAGAAGAAGGAGAAAGAGGGGTTGAAGGAGGAGGAGGAGGAGTCGGTGGAGAACACAGGATGCCTCTTTGAAAAT
This sequence comes from Conomelus anceps, assembly GCA_948455865.1. Taxonomy (NCBI): domain Eukaryota; kingdom Metazoa; phylum Arthropoda; class Insecta; order Hemiptera; family Delphacidae; genus Conomelus; species Conomelus anceps. The sequence continues at coordinate 150,863,333 of OX418216.1, forward strand.
ATTCTGTAGTCGCATTCCAAATTTTCCATGCCTACCAAAAGAAATAGGCGACCTTAGAAGAGTGCAAGGATGATTATTGTGGTCCAGAAGTCGGCTGCTGGACGTAATTGGTGCATTGTAGGTAATTGGCCGCGTAAACAGGCTGGGATATGATGATATACGGTATTTTAATGGATGTGTATCAAATAATTGCAACGCATATCAAGTAAATTTGATACGGAACGTTGCATACTACTGGTACTGCACTAGCACTTGCATACTAGTACTGCACTGTTCATCTCGTGCGGACGGGAATCGAAAGGCTGCAACGCGTATCAAGTGGTATGATACGGAGCACGGTCAACCTTGGATACTGTACTGCTTATTTCGTAAACAATACGCCCAAAAAATGCCAGGAATGCAAGGTGACAAGCAATTGCACGAGTATTTCGGAAGTGCATTGGAAACATTTTGAGGACGTCCATGTCCAGTCAAGTGGGACATAAAATGGAATGCGATGGAAATTGAATTAAAAGGCGAATTGAAATGGTAATGATGGAAAGTTAAAGGTGAGCGAAGTAAAAGGAGAAAAAATAGAAGAGAAAATAAAGAATGATCGGAATGCGATGGAAATCGGATAAGAAGATGAATTGAAATGATAATGACGAAAGTGAGTGGGAAAAATAAAAAAGGACAGAAGAAAAAAGAAAGAGAGTTGAACCCATTTGAGCTGGGGCTGGCGTGCTTCAATTCTTGGATTCTATGTAAAGGTGCTTGCACAGTGGAGCATACAATACTCGATGAAAATCACCATAGCAAAATCAAGCACATGCTGTTGAATGCCGTATGGCAGATTGGGGCTGTTTGAATAGCATTATTTAATTATTTTTAATTGGAGGATGAAGCCCACATAGGTCTGAGACCTGTGCGTGGGTAATTAGTGGGATGATGTTTGATGTCTACATTTTCAGGTGAGTTCCGAACCACCTTGGCTTGTCTGATCGCCGCTCATTCACGCAGGGTACACCCAGGAGGCGAACAATCTGGTAGGTAAGGTGGTTGGATGATGGTGACTGATGAGTTGGATCTACTGTTTTAGGTGGGTTCCGAACCACCGGATAGTGATTTTACAGCAGAAAACAGAGTTTTTTTTGGCCGGCCAATCTAGTCGGTTATCTTCACAAAGGAGTTATTCCATGAGTTTGATTTTGCCTTGATGATTATCATCAAGTACAGGAAGCTCCACTACACACTGTACAAACCCTCTTAGCTCAGTTCAGGTTGAAGTTGAAGTGATTGTATTTCATTGCATAAATTTTATAGAGAATTTAGACTTGTCAGTACTAAAAAAAAACATGCTACTATATACTATTCCAGGGGTTCTCAACCTGGAGGACGCCCCCCCCCCCTGAGGGGGCGTAGATGATTTTCAAGGTGGGCAATATTCAGCTCAAGTTCATCAACAATTGAAAAACTTGAATGTCCAAATTAAAAAAAAAATAAATAAGTAATATATCCTGAACAAAAAACCTGTAAAAAAGTTTTAGAATAGTAGAAAAAAACTATAATTAATCCCAGGTTAGTGACTGCTTTTACATTTCACAACACCACTTTTTTATGATACAACACTAAAAGTTGGAGGAAATAAACGCAATACTAATAGTCCTTCCTGTGTAGTACAATATTGAGTTCCGTGATGCAGGCTAGTTATTTACTTAGTTGTATTTGTTATAAATATCCACTCAAGCACTGACTGATATATAATAGTACTGATATTGGGCAATTTTGAAGAATTTCACAACATTTTGAAGATTTTATAAACAATTCTATATATTTAAACTTATTTGTAGAATTTTGGTTGATGTTGTGGAACTCCATAATAAAAGAATAAAACACTGTCAAATGTTGTCAATTCCACTTCTTTATCAATACAGCACTGGACCGCGGTTTCGTGGCTTCACCAGTCACATTTTCAACAGTACATTTTCAAGAGTACTGTTGAAAATGTGACTGGTGAAGCCACGAAACCGCGGTCCAGTGCTGTATTGATAAAGAAGTGGAATTGACAACATTTGACAGTGTTTTATTCTTTTAATTCTATATATAATATACAAGACTATATAATTTGAGGCAATATTGAACATTTTGTAAAAAATTATCAAATATTCAATTTTAGCCTCGCAAGTCTATCCTAGCTAATATGGTAGGTAACAAAGGCAAATCAATTAAGCGTATAACAAGCCTGCATCACGGAACTCAATATTGTACTCAAAACTCGCTTTAGTTACAAATTGAAATTCTACTACTTTTGTTGACCACATGAGGTGATACGTAGTGGAGAGGAGGCGTGACGAAATGTCAATCTACTAGGGGAGACACGGAGCCTCAAACTTTGAGAAGCCGTCTGCTATTCAATGAATGTACCTGATCAATGTGAGGGGGAAAAAGCTGATAAAAATCTGAAAATTATGATAAACTCACTGTAAAGAGGAAATTCGTGTATGATTTAAAGTCCCATCATAAATATTGTCTATGATCTCATGATGTTATCATATTTTAAAATAAAAAAAAAAAAAACAACAAGAAAAAACGATAATCTTAGAAATCTCTAGGTTTTAGTGACAGAAATGGATGATTATGATAATAATATCGTGTGACCTCGCTGGTTCAGATCTGGTGTCAGAGTTATCAGGTCGCACCTGAATAAGTTCAGGGCCTCTGACATGACTTAACGACTGTTTTTAGGACCGACAGCTTAACGTGTCCTCCGAAACACGGAAGTGGCCCGAGGTAAAATCTTTCGGTCAAAACTGGGATCGAACCCGGGACCTTTGGGTTAGCATACCAGCACTTAACCCACTCGGCTACGGTCACTCCAATGGATGATAATAGGAGGCAGAACAACGAAAATAATGTAAGAGAAGAACAAAAATAATGAAAGAGAAGAAGAAAGTAATAATAGGAGGTAGAACAACGAAAATAATGAAAGAGAAGAAGAAAGTATTGAAGAAAAGAGGGATAAGGAGTGAGTAATGAGGAAGCAAAAAGGAGTAATCTCCCCTTGAAAACAAGGAGTTGGTAATGAGGAAGTAAAAAGACATGGTGAGAGAGGAGAAGAAGGAGGGAAAGAATGAAAAAAGAAAGAAGATAGATGGGGATACATAGAGAAGAAGAAAAAGAAGATAGAGAAGGAAAAGAAGTAGGAGGAGGAGGAGAAGGTGAAGGAGAAGGAGGAGGAAGAGTAGGAGAAGTAGGAGAAGACGGAGAAAAAGAAGAAGATAGAGAAGGAAAAGGGGAAGAAGATGAAGAAGGAGAAGAAGAATATGAGAAGGAGAAGAAGGAAGAGGAAAATGAGGTGAAGGTAAAGGAGGACGAGAAGTAATAGTAGGAGCAGTAGGTGAAGTAGAAGAAGAAGATGGAGGAGAAAAAGTGAAAGAAGAAGGAGAAAAAAAGATGAAGAAAAGGGAAAATAATTGGATGAGTAGTAGAAGAAGAAGAAGAAGAAGAATAGGAGAAGTAGTAGAAGGAGAAGGAGGAGTAGGAGCAGAAGGAGATATAGGAGAAGAAAAAAAAAGAATAATAATAAGATAAAGAACGAGAAAAAGAAAATGAAGAAGAAGAAGACAAAGAATAGGAGAAATAGTAGTAGAAGGAGGACGAGGAGGAGGAGGAGGAGGAGGACGAGGAGGAGGAGGAGGAGGAGGAGCAGAAGGAGAAATAAGAGGAGAAGAAAAAAAGAATAATAATAAGAAGATGAAGAAGAGGAAGACAAAGAATAGGAGAAGTAGTAGTAGAAGGAGGACGAGGAGGTGGAGGAGGAGGAGAAGGAGGAGGAGGATGAGAAGGAGGAGGAGGAGAAGGGGGAGGAGAAGGAGGAGGAGGAGAAGGAGTAGTAGGAGCAGAAAGAGAAATAGGAGGAGAAGAAAAAAAAGAATAATAATAAGAAGATAAAGAACGAGAAAAAGAAGATGAAGAAGAGGAAGACAAAGAATAGGAGAAGTAGTAGTAGAAGGAAGACGAGGAGGTGGAGGAGGAGGAGAAGGAGGAGGAGGATGAGAAGGAGGAGGAGGAGAAGGGGGAGGAGAAGGAGGAGGAGGAGAAGGAGTAGTAGGAGCAGAAAGAGAAATAGGTGGAGAAGAAAAAAAAAATAAGAAGAAGAAGATAAAGAACGAGAAAAAGAAGATAAAGAAGAGGAAGACAAAGAATAGGAGAAGTAGTAGTAGAAGGAGGACGAGGAGGAGGAGGAGGAGGAGGAGGAGCAGAAGGAGAAATAAGAGAAGAAAAAAAAGAATAATAATAAGAAGATAAAGAACAAGAAAAAGAAGAGGAAGAAGGGGGGAAGACAAAGAATAGGAGAAGTAGTAGTAGAAGGAGGACGAGGAGCAAGAGGAGGAGGAGGAGGAGGAGGACAAGGAGGAGGAGGAGGAGGAGTAGGAGGAGGAGGAGGAGGTGGAGGAGTCGGAGGAGGTGGAGGAGGAGGAGGAGGAGGAGAAGAAGAAAAAATAGAAAGAAGGAGAAAAAAGAGAATAAGAAAATGAACAAGAAGATAAAGAAGGAGAAAACGAAGAAGAAGAATAGGACAGAGTCAACAAGGAACTTGGCTAATTAGCACAGACTAGCGTGCGTTTTGAAAGTGGGTGGTTATGGTCGATAATATTATTATGCTCCGTGCTCCAAACAACAACAACTAATAACACACTGGACAGGCATAGCTATTTCTCAGAGATGCAGAAACGACGACGGTCTATCTCTCCTCCACACATAGAGAGAGAGAGAAACAAAGAGAGAGAGGGAGTGAGAGAATAGAAAGTCACCTGATTGGTAAGTGATTAACTATAGTTGGGGAATAAATGTGAGAGAACGGTATATAGGCAGGCGTTTATAAGTATAAGGTTTAAAGGTGGTAGTACCTGATGGTACCTATGAGAAGCGCTTTATGATGATGGGAATAGCACTATGATATTGTAATGATGATGATGATGATGATTGCAGAGTGGGTGTGTAAGGTGAGAAGTAGAAAGAAAAAGCAGGTGAAGAGGAATATGAAGAAGGAGAATAACAAGAAGAAGAAGAAGAAGAAGAAGAAAATGGGGAAAAAGGAGAAATACAAGAAAAAGGAGAACAAGCAAATAAGTACAGAACGAAGAAAAAGGACAAGAAAAAAGTACAAGAAGCAGAAGTATAGAAAGAGAAAGAAGAATGGACAAGGAGGAAGGAAAATAAAAGATGGAGAAGATAAAGACGTAAGATAAAAAGGAAAAGCAGGAGGTGGAGGAGGAGGTAGAGGAGGAGGAGGTAGAGGAGGAGGAGAAGGAGAACAAGAAGGTGGAGAAGAAGAACAAGAAGGAGAAGAAGAAACAAGAAGGAGGAGAAGAAACAAGAAGGAGGAGAAGAAACAAGAAGGAGGAGAAGAAGAACAAGAAGGAGAAGAAGTACAAGAAGGAGAAGAAGAACAAGAAATAGAAGTAGAAGGAGAAACAAAGGACAAGAACAAGGATAAGAAGAAGAAGAATTGGGAAAAAAGAAGAATAGGGATGAAGGCGAAGAAAAGATGGAGAAGAAAAAGGAAAAGAAGCAGTAAATGAAGCCGGTATAGAAAAAAGGAAAAGAAGGACATGAGAAAGTAGGGGTAGAAGAAAATTAAGAAGAAGAAGAAGAAGGAAAACAAGAAAATAAGTACAAAATGAAGAACAAGAAAAAAGTACAAGAAGAAAGAAAAGAAGCAGAAGAATTGGGAAGAAAGAAGAATAAGGAGGAAGGAGAACAAAAGACAGAGAAGAAGTAGAAGACGGTAAAGAAAACAGGAAAAGAAGGACAAGAAAATTACAATAAAAGAGAATTGAAAAAAGAAATACAAAAATAAAAGAGCATAAAAAAGAACAAGAAGATGGGACAGAGGAAAAGCTGTTTAATTGCAGGAAAAATGGAAGAAGAATAATTAGAGTAGAAGAAAGAAGAAGAAAATGATAAATAAGGAAACGAGGCTGATGAAGAAGAACATAAACAAGACAGGCAAGGTGGAGGAGATTGATTGATTGTTATAATCACTTCCCGGTGGTTCGGAACCCACCTAAAACTGTAGGTCCAACTCATAAATCACCATCATCCAACCCATACCTACGCACAGGTCTCAGACCTATGTGGGCTTCATCTTCAAAAAAAAAAAAAAAAAAATCTCACTTTGCCAGGTCTTCAAATACCTACGGCAAACATCAAATATCAATTACATTCTGCATAAATTATAATTCAATAAAAATTAAATATTATAGAATAGAAAGAAGAAATTTTTTTTTAGAGAAATAAGAAAAAAAAGCAACTAGAGTAGTAGTATGAGTATCAACTGATGTGGGCCTATTATGAAATACTAGCCTAAAATTATTTCTAATAATTAAATGATATATTGTGTGTAGAAAATGATAATAAATGAAAAGGCTTCTTAAAGCACAACCGACAATGGAGAAGAGGAAGAGGGAGAAGAAAGGGACAAACAGGAAAAAGGAAGAGAATAAAGAAGAAGAAAGATAAAAAGAGGCAGAAAAAGAAGGCAATCGAAGACAAAAGAAGAAAAAGAAGAATAAGGGAAAGAAACAGAAAAAGAAGACAAAAAAGAAAAAAGCAGGAAAAGAAGACAAAAAGCAGATGGAGAAGTTGATGACGAAGAAGACGTATAAGGAGACGGAGAAGCTAAAGATGATCAACCGTAGTAGTATCAGAAGTACGATGAAGCAGGACGAACAAAACAAGACAGGATAAATGAAGAAGAAGTAGAATAAAGACAGGATAGATGAAGAAGAAGTAGAAAAAGGACAGAATATATGGAGAAGAAGAAGAAGAAGAAGAAGAAGAAGAAGAAGAAGAAGAAGAAGAAGAAGAAGAAAGAAGACAGAATAGCAGAAGAACACAATGAAGAAGAAGAAGGAGAAGGAGAACATGAAGTACCCTGCAGAAGGAAGAATCGGATAGAATAATCTCGGGTGAAACTTAGTGTGCTATAAGGTCATGGGGTCATGGATAAAATAATCAAAACAACTTTGAGAAGAAGAAGAAGAAGAAGAAGAAGAAAATTAAGACGAAGAAGAAAACGAAGAAGAAGAAGCCGGCAGCCAAAGCAATAACAATCTAAGAGATCTTCTACACCTGGACGTCGCTGCTATAAAGCCACGAAGAATCTCCTGTATTCTAGGACACTCAGAAGAAGAAGTAGAAGAAGAAGAAGAAGAAGAAGAAGAAGAAGAAGAAGAAGAAGAAGAAGAAGAAGAAGAAGAAGAGGAAGAGGAAGAAGAAGAAAGAGCAGAAGAAGAGAGAGGATGAATTCATCCTTAACTTTATGTTCTGAACGGTTCTTCTTGTTAATTTGCAAAACGTAGTTCTGTCGTTCCGCCTGCCAGTGTGTTTATTGCAGTATTTTCTCTTCACTATCCTATCCATTCCTTTTATCGGCCTTTCCTTTTCTTCACCCACATCAAGTGTCTACTATCCGATATGGTCAAATGATGCCTAATGGAACCTGTGTAACTTTCAAACGCGAGAAATTTTATTTTTTCTTCACTCTAATTGAGTATTGGTTATTAGTGAATAGTTCACTCGAAATCCGGGTGTTCATGGAGAAATTTCTACCAGAAGCGGGGATGCCATTTTGTAAGGGCATGGGGGACGGTGCCCCCCTCTCCAAGATGAGTCAAAATGACAAAATTCATGTATTGATACTAATTGACCGCACGAAGAGAGGTTTCTGTTTTAAGTCGACCGTTTTTTATTGTAACGCATTTATAGCTAAACGCGTTGATCAAATTCTATGACATTTTTCATGGATGCCCAGCGATGTATGTGTAAGGATTTTCAAAATTTTCTCGCAATAGTTATTTATGCATTAAGAGCGTGAAGCGTGACTTTATCGCTCCAGCAAAAACATTTACATTTACAGTAATTTTGCGAGAGCGATAAAGAAGTTTCACGCGCGAATTGCATACAATATTTTTCCTAAAACTGCAGTTCTGGATTCCAACACAATAAAAGCTTGTAGTTTGTAACATCACAGACCATGCGCGGATTTGGTTAGCATTCGCCATTGTTGAGGTTATATGAATTTCACGGATACCGTCATCCACCAATGAGAAGGCATCAAAATCAAAACAGAAGCGTAAAGAAAACAGCTGGCGAGCGTAAAGTACTTTACCGCTTGCTGAGCAGTAAAGAGGTATTTCACAATTAGTTTTCAGTACGTAAAGAACTACTTTACGAGCAGTTGTAGGAAAATGGATATTTGAAAGGCACTCAGGCATTCTTACGTAAGAACATACGATTTTTTAAATGAGTCAAATACGAATAGAATGAGATTTAAATATAGCCTTCAGGCCTTTTTATTCATCTGGTTGAGCTTTCATATTGTTATGGGTTCTATGTCTAAAATAACGCTGGCAACACTTGAATTTATCACTTGCACTTTATTAACACAAATAATCTACAACTCACACTGTTCAGTAATTTATTACAGAAAAATAAGCGATTAAAAACAGATAACACGATTTTGTTCAACTGATAATGAGTTTTCAATATTACCATACAAAAATCAATCACTAAATGTCAAAAGGCCGATCTAATATTAAATAATAACTGTAGGCTACAATAAACTGTCCAATAATATTAAAAAAGAAACGTCAAGGAAGAACAATTAACTTACGTAGCACAAGTCTGTAATACAGTAATAGGTAAAAGAATTATCACAAAAGAACTGTCAAGAGAATTATCACTACAGACAACGAAAGTTCATTGCGTGGTTTGTAATAGCGCCAACGGGATTTCACTGTCTGTATTAACGGGAACTGTCACTACTTGTTTATCACGACGAATTTCAAACAAGACTAAACTAATTTACAAAAGTCTCCCTCTATTTATATAATTTTCCATAATTGAGATAACTCTCGATTTTTCTACCGATTTCTAAAATAAACAATGAAAGGCCTTCACACCTTCCACAATATTCGATAAGATTCCATTAATGTCTAATAAAACAACTAGAACATTCTACAAAGTACAAAGTAAACACCATAAAAGTGTCAAAAGCAGAGTAATTAATTGCTTAGAAGTAAACATTTACATAGTAGATAACGCCGAGAACCACTTCTTTCTCTCAATTCTCACTACACTATGAATTAAGTTATCATTCATAAGAATTTCATATTTAATTGGGAGAAACAAATCATTTCTAATATTCCAATTTAATGAAACAACAAATGATTATTCATATAACTTGGCAGCGTGTAGCAGATGGGACATGCTATATCTTAACCCAACATACTGCTGCCAAGTTATATGAAAACTACAGTACTAAGTAAATGATAAACAAATTTAATTAATATTGTTTTATAAACACATTCATCAGACACCTGGAATCTAATTTGAGCAATCAGCTGTGTCGCAAATAGAAAACACAGTCTTGTTGATTTGATGCAGAGTGACCTTTAATCAAGGGTTAGGTCTGATGACTGTTTAATTTTATGCTGGTGATTATCATTGAGTTCATGGGGTATGCTCCTCTGTGCAAGCGCCCTTATTCTTGGGCGTAAGGTCTACTGTTCACAGAACTACTAAAAAATCTAGTGATATTATTTATTATTATTTATCTTATTATTATGTATTCATACCTTACGTGGAATCAAATTAAATTGTGGAATGATTAATCACATACAATATGTATACATATAGGAAATAGTAAACATATAGAGTAGTAGTATAGAGAAACTTATTTTCAATTTCTACTAAGTCCAGGTGTTCAAGCTTGAAAATTTATATTAAAAAAACCAGTAATCTTCTAATATCTTCCAATCCAATAAAAAGTCTTAACTTGAAAATAAAAATACTGATAAAAGTGTGCCATATAATGGACTTGTTGGAGGATTCCACTTTTATCTTTTAAATCGTATTTTTTCACGGTCAAGAAAAAATGCGAGAGAGTGAGTGGGTGTGAAAGAGAGAGTAAGAGTGAGAGAGCTTGAGAGAGTAAGAGAGTGAGAGAGAGTGAAAGAGAGATACGTCGAAACGATACGGAATTTCCGAGTAGGAAATTTCTAGATTCCGGTTTCATTCTGCGCACGAGAGTAATTCAGACTGTGAATTATTCTGAAGAAAGAAGATGGAGAAGTAGGAGAAGAAGGTGCAGAACAAGGAGATATGAAAAAGAAGATGACAGAGAAGGAGAAGAGGAAGAAGAAGACAGAGACGAAGGAGACTGATACGAAGAAGACAGCGGAGAAGAAGATAGAGACGAAGAAAACAAAGAAGAAGGAGAAGAAGTTAGTGATGGAGAAGAAATCAGAGGAGACGAAGAAGAAAAAAAAAGGAAGGGAGAAGACAGAGACGATGAGGAGAGAAATGACGAAAACAGAGTCGAAAAAGAGAGAGAAGACAGATTGGAAGAGGAGAGGAGAGCTGAAAAAGAAAAAATGGAGAAATGGAAAGAAGGAATTGAGAAACTAAGAGAAGAAGAAGAGGAAGAAAAAAAGAAGGGGGAGAAGAAGAAAAAGAAGACAGAGAAGGATAAGGATGAGGAGGAGTCGGAGGAGGGGGAAGAAGAAGAAAAAGAAGGGGGAAAGGGATGAGGATGAGAAGGAGGAGGAGGAGGAGGAGGAGGAGGAGGAAGAAAAATATAAGAAGAAGAAAAAGAACTAGAAGAAGTAGAAAAAGAAGGGGGAGAAAAAGAAAAAGAAGGGAATAATAAGAAACAGGGAAGAATAAATAGAGGAAGGAAAGTAGAATGAATGAATGATTTATAAGAAAAAATAATAAATGATCTCAAAATGGGAATAAAAAACAACGTCGAAGAGTGGTTGAAGTATAATTAGAAAGAATAACTATCAAGAGAGAGAGAGAGGGCCAAAAGCAATGGTAGAAAAAGAAAAATTAATTGCCATATCCGTGCAAGATACAAGACAGGCAAAAGAATAAGACAATATGCTATATTAATGAAAATATGAAAAACATAATATGCTATACAGTGAAATATTCTGCGTAGAAAAATATAGGAAAAATTGAAAATTACTTAGTCTGATTATTATCAGGGTCCTGCCAGCTGTAATAAGGATTTATTGAAGACAATAAGATCATAAAAATGATAAATTTTTATTAACTTTCTATGTGAAACTAACTGGACACACTTTTATTTATAACTGGACACACTTTTACTGACATCAGTACCAACCTACACATTCTACATATAAAATCTAAAGGACACGAACTCAACACCTTGGAACAATTTGAAATATACAAACACACCACACACAATAAACAAAACATTCTCAATGAACAACTAAATTTTAAATCTCACAAACTTTTTGATCACATTTTACAAAAACCACAACACTTCTAACCAAAAAACTGACATGATGATCTAGGAACCCACGCCTCTGAAGATGGATCTCATAGATTCGAAAGCGCTCGGCCAGATTAAGTGAGTTATTATACTTATTCTTAACAAATATTTGACTGCAAGTCGTTAAATTTCACATGAAAAGTTAATATTAACAACGCAGTTCGTCATGGAACAAGAAATCCAGGAATAAATTTTTAGTTTTGGATTCAGTGGATTAATAAGAAAAATAGTGCAGAAGAATGACGAAGAGAAGTAATAATTAGACCAGAGAAGAAAGTAGGGATGAGATAATAAAATTAGCAGAAGTTGTGTTTCAAACGCGAAAAGAATCAAAGGCGACTCCTCCCCCCACCCTTCCCCCATCAACGCCCCACTTTTGTCATTAAAATTTTGTTCCCCACTGAGTCAAAAGTTACCGCTGGTAATAAAAATTAAAATAACTTACAACCTGACTGTCGCCGCTAATTGTGTTTTAATGAGTTGTCACAGACTGCAAAGAAAAACAAAGAGTTAATTGGCAATAGGATGAGGGGAGAGAGGGTGGGAGGGTGAGAGAGAGAAAGAGACAGAGAGAGATAGTGTGTTGGAGAGAGGGTGGGAGAGAGTGAAGGATTGAGTGAGGATGAGTGGGAGAGTGATAAAGTGAGTGGGAGGAAGAGTGTGAGTGCGAGGGAGAGAGAGCGAGTATGTGGGAGAGAGGGTGAAAGACTGTAGGAGAGAGGGGTGAGAAAGTGAGTAGGAATGAGAGTGAGTGAGAGATAGAGTAGATAGAGAAAGCGTGAGAGAGTGAGGAGTGTGAGAGTAGAGAAAGGGAGTATGAATGAGAGGCCGTGAAAAAGGAGGGAGGGAGTAGTGAAAAGGAGGGTGTAAAAGAGAGAGGGTGAGAGAGAGAGGGTGTGAGAGAGAGGCTGTGAGAGAGAGAGAGAGAGAGAGAGGGTTTAGAGAAAGATAGGGTGTGAGAGAGAAAGAGGGGGTGAGAGAGAGGGTATGAGAGAGAACGAGGGGGTGTGAGAGAGAGGGTGTGAGAGAAAGATAGATAGAGAGAGAGACATTGAGCAAGATACAGTGGCAGTGAGAGAGTGAGTGAGACAGAATGAAAGTAAGTGAGTGAGAGAAAAGGACTTATTCTTGTGGAATAAAGATAGAAGGACCAAATAAATTATTCCAAGAAACTAATTAATGTTCGTATTTTTTTCTAGAGAATTCTTTTCCCAGTGAGCAGTAAAATTTTTAATAAAAGTCTAATCAACGAGGTCTGAGTTTCTGTTTGTGAATCAACTATACAATGAAAATCCCTCAAGGCCCACCGCAAAAGAAATATTTTCTTTTGAACAACTTTATTTTGTTCCGGGTTTTTTTAAAAATATTCTATTCAAAAATACCAGGAAACGAAAAATTTGAATTTTATTCATGCCGATATAGACTATGTCAGATGTAAAGAATCATATAAGATATACTTGCTGTTATCTGTCTACAAAACTAGAGGGATTCAAGGAGGAGAGAAAAAAGAAAGCGTAGAAAAATGAAGAAAGAAACTTGGTGTCTAACAAAGTAGTTGAATAAAATACAAGTGAATTGAACTTGGAGTCCTGTGACAACCAATGATGTCCTCTTGTTTGTTATCAACGTGAATTTTTAAAGGCTAATAATAACTGCTCAATTGTTTAGGCGCCTCTCAAATTAAGAACAGACAAGCATGTCCGTTATAATCATATAAAAATGTCACTATGCAAGCACTCACTCACTCTCTCTCGCTCTCTCTCTACTCTATCTCTCAAACACACTCTCTCTCTCCCCTAGCACTGTGAATTAAGTCTATTAATCACTTTGTTCTAATCATTCATATCCTTTAAATAATTTATTCATCTCATTTTATTTCACCCAAATCATTACAACTCACAATATACATTAAGAGAATACAATAAAATATAGAAGCACATTAAGAAAATAACAGAAACATATTGTTACGGGCTCTACAGCTAAAATAAGGCTGGCAACACTAAAGTTCACACTTGCACTTTATTTACACAAATTAGTCTATTTACACACACTAATTGCAAGTTCAATTAATAAAGAAAAACAGATCAACAAATGACAAGCTAATACTTATTTTCAGTAATTATTTACGAGAATTAATGAACAATTGATTACTGTCTGATCAATAATAATAGTAGTTTATGCAACGATTTTATTTTGACCCTTATTAAGGCACGAGTTAGATGCAAGTTATAACACGAGCGAATGCGAGTGTTATAAATATCTCACGAGTGCCTTAATGGCCAAATAAAATCGTTGCATACACTATTTTATCTACGACCACTAGTATACATTTAATTAAAACAATTTCATTTTACCTGTGGCCGTTCAGAGATACCTAACCTCTCGTCTCAAATATGAGAAGTTATAGTAGATTGTTAGGTTAAAGCAGCTGGTGTAGCAGTTTGATCAAATCAGCTGATAGTTTCACAATATTGAATTACGATATTGATTCCATCAAAAATGCTTCTGATTGGTCCAGAACCCGTGTTATAATGTAGAACCTGTACTATAATGAGCTCTTTATGCAACGGGTCTCAAAAAGCATTTCGAAAAGACAGCTGTTTTGGCATCAATTGTGAAACTGTAATGTATACATTATGACATGGTCGTAGATAAAAGAAACAAGAGTCCAATAAACTGTACAATAATGAGAAAGAAATGATAAAAGAACAACTAATCACTTACAAAACACAGTCCAATTCGTTATTTGACAGTCCCAAATAATATCACTTGACAGTTTGACACAACGTCTTTAAACTATTAGTAAGCTGCACAAATAATAAACACTTGTCTCTGCACTTTACACTGAAATCGAGCACTGTTTACTGCACTGGCACGAGTTCTGTAACACAATCTGACACGCGTGCTTTAAAACTAACTAGCTTGTTCACGTGGACTTCTTTATATAGGAGAATTCCAAGAACTATAATTCCAAGAACTGGCTGCTTCTCGATGCTTCAAGAATGCCATTGAAGGTGACAGAATACAGTAGAGCACGACCTTGATTGTTCAGGAAGTGTGTAGAAATCTCGAGAAATTCAGTTGAGTGAGAGAGTTGCATATTTGAAGAATAAGGGTGACAAAGACATGTGAAAATCAAGAGAATGAAGATCAGATTTCAAGACACATTTGACCATGAAAACAATGAAAATATCTACGTAGAAAAAGTGCGTAAATAACTGCTTTGTTTGCTTTTGTAACAATATGAGGTGAGAAATGACCAATACAACTATGATTACATGTACTAGGATAGGTCAAGTTGGGGAATTGGTAAGGATGGGATCAGAAAGGTTGGATTGTATGAGAAAAACTATTCATCTGGGAAGAGAGCTCACAATATGAAAAAGTATCTATGTCTAATCCAATTTTAAATAATTTTTTACTTATATCTACTATGTTGCAAGTAATCTTCTAGAACTTCATTGATGATTTTTGAGCTTAAATAAATTAATTGTCTCCTAATTGATTCTATGTTCGTTTCTAACTTTGTACTGATTTGTTGAAGGCCTCAAACTGTAATGTCCTACCATGTTATTGTTTGTGAGTGGAAAACTTATTTTATATTTAACTATGTACTTGATAACATTTTTAACGTATAACTGCCTTAAAGTCAAAACTTGAAATTCCGAAAAAAGTAGGTTTGTAGGAAAAGGCCTAGGTTTATTTAATATGCTTTTTATTATTAACTTTTGTGTGGTAAATAATTCATTCAGGTAATTATTGAAACATCCACCCCAGATTGTTATAGCATACTGTAAAAGAGATTGAACTATTAAATACTTAACATAATTAAGCATTTTTAATTGATTAAAACTCAGAATTTTTTAACTTTATATAATTTGTAGGAGAGGAATTTCATTTTTTGGCACAAGAATTTAGTATTCCATTCCATCCCATTTGAGGTGTTCGTCTATCATGAAACCTAAGTATTTTGATGTTGAAGATCCATCTTGTTTCCACTAATATGCATTATAAACTTAAAAACCACTTTTGAATGGAAATTGACTCACGTTATGGCGTGACGGCCGTTTCGCTCTGTTGTCTAGAGCATCATCAGACGACCCACAGTACACTGATTCAAGGCATGAGTTTTCGATTGTTGAAAAAACTCATGCCTTGAATCAGTGTACTGTGGGTCGTCTGATGATGCTCTAGACAACAGAGCGAAACGGCCGTCACGCCATAACGTGAGTCAATTTCCATTCAAAAGTGGTTTTTAAGTTTATAATACTAAGTATTTTGTAAATTTGTATTTTGTAGTTTTTAACTTTCATACCGTTTTTTGTTTATTATAGCCTACGGTCAAGAGTTGATTCAGAAGGATATCCTTGATTATCCTTTTCCAAGAATGGACATTTATATGTTCAAACTTCGCCGTTACATGTGGATACATCACAATCATATCAAATTGTTATCAAATTGTATCTTATATTCATATCATTGGATAATTCTTTAGTTTAGACTTGTAAAATTCATAGAACAATAATTACAGTACTTATATATTTTCAACAATCATAACCTAGAGTCTAAGACTGTGCATTTTGTAATCTACATGAATAATGTAAATAATCCAAATAATCCAATCTATCACTGGTTAAGTGTCAAAAATGGTCGAATCTTTGTCCAAACTTCGCCATTTCATGTAATTGCATCGCTTAGATTGTCATTACCGTACTTAATATGAATTGAAATCATACAACTGATATAATTGGACCTAATTTCTTGCACTATAAAAATATCTAAGTTTACTATTGTGTATATCTATGTGACTTTGATAATTCTATTTTTAATGGTTCATGTGAAAAATTGGTAAATTTACATGCATAAAGAAAGATAATCTAATCTAATCTATCACCCACACTCCCTACTTGTCATTCCCTCACTCGCTCTTTCACTATCTCTCTTTCACCCACTCACTCTATCTCTCTATCTCTCTCTCTGGTTAAGTGTCAAGAATGGACGAATCTTTGTCCAAACTTCGCCATTTCATGTAATTGCATCACTCAGATTGTCATTACCATAGTTAATATCGTACAAATGAGATCACTGTATATAATATCTTGCACTATAAAAAAAAAACATTATATGAGTTCACTATAGTAACTATGTGATGTTGATAATCTTGTTTATAACCATTCATATGCATAATTTGTAAATTTACATGAATAAAGAAAGATAAACTAAATCTAATCTAATCTCTCTCTCTGATAAAGAAATCTAATCTAATCTAATCCCCGTCTTTCAAAACCATTTTGTATAAAAAAGAACTGATGAGACATGTTGGTTCATCATAATGCCTATTTTTTCTCCCAAGTCAAATCCATCTATTCTCATTAAATTATTGTCCTCTTATAGAAAAAACAAAATATTAAAAAATATAATGAATAGTATAATATAAAGTGTAGTTTGGCCATTATCAATATTATTAGAATGTTCTGTATTGTTCATCTCATTAAGTGTTGTATCAACACCATCTTTTTCACAATTTTTTATTATTCTTCTACTCTATTCCCACTTTCTTCTCTTCCTTATTCCTCTTCTTCATCTTCATCAACAGTTCTTCAGTAATCATAGAGTTTTTCCTTTACATTATCCTCCCCCTACTCTTTCTCATCTTCCTCCTTTTCCTCCTCTTGCTCCTCCTCCTCCTACTCTTCCTCCTGTTCCTCCACCTTCTCTTTATTCTCTTCTCATCAATAATCTTATTGTTAACCTCATCCTTCTTTTTATTTATATTTTTCTTACTCTTCTCCTTCTTCTTCTCCTTTTCTTTTATCCGCTACTACTTCTCCTCCCCCACCTCATCTTCTCCTTCACGTCAATTCCTCCCTTCTTTTCTCCCCTATTCTTCCTCTATTCCTTCTCTACTCCTCTTCATTCCCCTCCTCCTACTCCCATCGGTCCTTGTCATTCTTTTTCTCCATTTCTTTTCTTCCTCTGCTCCTCCCACTCCTCCTCCTTCTTTTTCTCCTCCTCCTTCTTTTCCGCCACTTCCTTCTTTTCCACCTTCTCCTTTTTTACCTTCTTCTCCTATTGTTTCTTCCTTTTCCCCTTCCTCTTCCTCCTATTCCTCCTCTTCATCTTCCTCCTTCTACTCCTTTTACTCCTCCTCGTCCTGTTTCTCCTTCACCTCGTTCTCCTTCTCCTCCTTCTTCTTCAACTCTCCCTTCTTATTTTCCTTCACTTCCTCCTTTTTCTTCTTCTTTTTTCTTCCTCCTTGCTCTACTTCTCCTCCTCCTCTTCTTCTACCTCCACCCCTCTTACTCCTATTCCTCCTCCTTCCATTGCTTCTTTGTTCTCTTCTTTTCCTTTTCTTCTTTCAGTCAACCCAGACTGATCAACAGAATATATGTCAATTATATATGTATATGACAATTGATTATATGTGACAACTGAAAATGAATAATACACCAATACACACACACACACACACACACACACACACACATATAGTTTCTCTCTTCCTCATCCTGTCTTCCTCACACTCATTCATTCTCTCTCTCTCTCTCTCTCTCTCTCTCTCTCTCTCTCTCTCTCTCTCTCTCTCTCTCTCTCTCTCTCTCTCTCTGTCACTCACTCACACACAAATTTCCATCTTTGTCTTTCAATCTACACCACAAGCCAAACCTCGAACACCATCCCCACGGGCATTTAGTCATTGGTACTAGCACAATTAGCCGCATTTCCAATGCAACCCCTCTCACCACAAACTAAACATCCTCCTCCTGCCCCTCCCCCTCCATCGTGTGCCCATCTACAATTCAACACCCTCAATCAGAGTTCTGATCTAGGCGCGCGTCTGTGGTTTTTCAAGAAATAAAAAACTCACCCCTTCCGAAAACCACCCTTTCCATTCATTCAGCCACATAGAGCAGCATCCCTCTTCGTTATTCGTTGGTGTCAAATTACACCTTGCTTTGTCACACCCTCCCCCCCATCCCAACCCTACTATGACACACTAATCAGCATCATGTCATCGTCAATATCATCATTGTTAATAATCCATAATCATAAACGTCAACATCATCGTGATCATCATTTTAATCAGGAGCCTGATATTGAGATGCAGATTCAGCTGATGCATTTAATTTTATAGAATATCTGAATGTATAGTAGCTTTTAAAGAATATACTATTAACTAGCCTAAGCCCGTAGTTAGGCTAGGTCAATGTCCCCTGTGCTAAAAAATACATTTATTTTAAGTTTTTTAGAGCTTATGACCATTTATAAAATGAATACTTTCCTTTGCTCGTGCACTTTTAATTGATTACTTTTTATTTCAATTATTCTTGTAATTTTTTTAAAATTCTATGTATAGCTTCTTTATTTTTCATTTTCAAACCAAACAGGTTTTGTAACCAATGGAAATATTAAAATATCGTGATGTTGAAGATCCATCTTATTTCCACTAATATGTAATATAAACTTAAAAAACACCTGGATTTCTTGTTCCATGACGAACTGCGTTGTTAATATTAACTTTTCATGTGATATTTAACGACTTGCAGTCAAATATCCATATTTGATTATAATTGATAATTAATTGATAATTATCCATAATTGATATATGTCTGCAAGTCGTTAAATTTCACATGAAAAGTTAATAATTAAAAAACACTTTTAAAAGGAAATTAACTCACGTTATGGCGTGACGGCCGTTTCGCTCTGTTGTCTAGAGCATCATCAGACGACCATCTTCGTCTGATGATGCTCTAGACAACAGAGCAAAACGGCCGTCACGCCATAACGTGAGTTAATTTCCTTTTAAAAGTGTTTTTTAAGTTTATATTGAAATATCATTGTATTATCACATTGTTGTATAGTGGAAATAAAAATTTGAATTTAAATTTAAAGTTCTTACTGACGGATTGAGAAATTTCCAAATACTCCTCTCTATGGTATGGAGGTGTTGTTAATATTAATAATACAAACAATGGCCGATCTGACTTCAAAGGTGAGGGATCTTTCAGTTTCCTTCAAATTCAGTGGAAACATTGGGTGCAGTGAATTATAATGGTTTGGGCCCCATTCTGGACCAATGGCTTCCTTCTAGTTTTGCCTTCGACCACTGAGAGTCGCCACTATCTCTGCTCCGTCTACATGAACGCTCCCAATTAACTCCAGCTATGAGTGCCACACTGGGTGACTCACTCAGAAACAACACCCACTCATTAAGGGTGGTCTATACCTGTATATAGGTTAGTTATATATCTAAATAACAATGATGAACGGGTTTTCTCTTATCCTAAACTAGCAACAAAAGGGCAAGAGTTGAATTGGGGTGGTTCGGACTGGGTATGGTTGGACACTGAAGGTGAATATTACTAAACACTAAATGGACACTAAATACCACTAAATTAGCCGAGACTCGGAGACTGAATACAATCTACGAAAATGAAATGCAGAATATTACTAAACACCAAAACGCGATTATTGTATGCAGATAAAAAAGAATAAGAAGAAAAAGGAAATGAAGAAGGGGGAGAAGTCGACGAAGAAGAAAAAGAAGTTGGAGAAGGAAAAGATGAAAAGAGGGGAAGGGAAACAAGAATAAGAAGAAGAAGAGGTTGGAAGAGGAGAAGAAAAAGAAGAAGAAAGAAGGAGGAGGAGTAGGAGAATTAAAAGAAAAAGAGGGAGATGAAGGAAGGTGGAGAAGGAAAAGGGGAGGAAAAGAAGAAAGGGAGGAGAACAAAAAGGGGGATGAGAAGAAGAAAATAAGAAGGAGGAGTAGAAAAAGAAGGGGGATGAGAAGAAGAAAATAAGAAGGAGGAGGAGAAAAAGAAGGGGAAGGGAAAGTAAAAGAAGAAGAAGGATGGATGTGAAGAGGAAAAAAAGTAGGAGGAGGAGGAGAAAAAGAAGGAGGTGGGGAAGTAAAAGAAGAAGAAGGATGGATGAGGAGAAGAAAATAAGAAGGAGGAGGAGGAGGAGGAGAAGAAGGAAAAGAAGGGGGAGGGGGAGTAAAAGAGGAAGAAGGATGGATGAGAAGAAGAAAATAAGAAGGAGGAGGGGGAAAGGAAGTAAAAGAATAAGAAGGATGGATGAGGTGAAGAAGAAGAAGGGGGAGGAAAAGAAAAAGAAGAAGGGTGGAAAAAAAAGAAAAAGAAAAAGGAGGGGAGAAGGAGAAGGGGGGGAGGAGGTGACGAGGATGAAGGGGGGAAGGAGAAGTAAAGAAGAAGACGACGACGAAGATGGGCGGTGGGGAAAGTAGAAGAAGAATAAGGATAATAAGTTGGAGGAGGTGAAAAAGATACTGGGAGTAGAAATAGAAGAAGAAGGAAAAGAAAGAGGAGAACGAGAAGAAGGGTGGAAGAGGAGGAGGAGGAGAAGAAGAAGAAGAAGGAGGAGAAGTAGATGTAGAAGAAGGAGAAGATGAAGAAGAAGAAGAGAAGGAGGAGGAGAAGAAGAAGAAGAAGAAGAAGAAGAAGAAGAAGAAGAAGAAGAAGAAGGAGGAGGAGGAGGAGGAGGAGGAGGAGGAGTTGAAGGAGGAGGAGAAGAACAAGAACAAGAAGAAGTACAAAATTATTAACTATATTGTAGTAGTAATTACTGAATCTAGTTGAGAAGTATTTATTTATTTATTTTTTTTGAGGATGAAGCCCACATAGGTCTGAGACCTGTGCGTGGGTAATGAGTTGGATGATGGTGATTGATTAGTAAAATCATAAGAGAATTGTTCCAATAAAAAGCAAAAATAGTTTGATAGGTAACGAGGAAAAGAAAATTCCCACAAGAAACAGAAATTGAAGAAGAAAAGAAGATGGGAGAATTAAGTGTGCTCCTATTCACACGTCATAAACTTCCTTAATGCCAACATAATACGGAGTGGAATGCAACCGTGCACTCAGCTAGCTCTACCCTCATTGGTGGAAATAAAGTGAACTTACAGCCCTAAAACCACGCTATATCATTCCTTTCCGCTATAATAACGTCAAAAACTTCCTGTTTCACACAGTACAATATGTAACTGTTCACACATATTACCCTTAACGTGATTCTGTAGAGAGTAGAGACCACTTTTATCTAAGACTACGTTAAAGAGCAATGAGGAAAGTAATCGCAACCTCACTCCTCACTCCTCGTTTGCACAGTGGACCGAAACATAATGTTGAGGTCTTGAGAGTCAACTATAGTCTAGATCAGTGGTTCCCAAAGTGGTCCATGTGGACCCCCTGGGGTCCACGGGGACCTGCCCGGGGGTCCATGTCAGTGAAAAATAAAATTGGGGGTCCATGATATGTTAATGGGGGTCCACAATAGCAAATGTCTTTGGATCGGGGCGTGGTATATGCTATGTACAATCTAATATCAAAACATACACTGTATTTCTAAGTAAATTAGGATTTTTACTCACTGATACTGGAGATACTGGAGGTATGCATTTCACTTCTAAACAGAATCTTCATCAGCCTAGAAGTGAAATGCATCCCTCTAATATGTCAAGTATACGTGAGTAAAAATCATAATTTAAATAGGAATACAGTGTCATTTTTTATATTAGATTGTTCATCAAGTTTTTCGTAATGGAAAACATCACAGAGTACCAGTAGGCTACTTATGTACTTGTAATACTGTTATACGTACATGCAAGCAAGCATTATATCTATTTGAAATAATAGCGCTTTCTATGAAAACATTTTCAAATCAGAGAATTCATACTTAGTTTTCTTATATTTGAAAATTATAAGCCTTCACTGGTAGGTGACTAAACAGCTCAGGTTTACCAGATATAAATTTCCGTTTTTAGTTGTATTATTATGAGAAAAACAAGCCCCATATCCTTCAATATCTTCTATTATATTTTAAAACTATTAACATCTACTTGTAGGTCACTAAACAAGTCAGGTACTTAATATTTCAAGCTATTTTCAGCAATATTGTTTTAAGAAAAAGTCACCTCATATATTTTAAAGTTATAAACAAAAGGGGCCTCGTATTTATATTTCAAAAAGGAACGCTTATTGGTAGGTCACTCAACAACTTATAGGTAGGTACCAAACTATTCAAGTTATTTCAGGTTTATTATTATGAGGAAAAGGAGCCTAATGTCTTTAAATTATCAAACCATACCGACTTTAACATTCTAGCTAGCTCTTGCTCATCCAATTAATTGTTCAAAATTATTCTGATGGAAAACAAATCTGTGCACAATAAATTAAATTTATTTCGAAAATAAATTCTAGCTGGAGTATTATTGTTTAGTTTTTATTTTCCACGTTTACAAAAACTTCTAATAAGGTCTAATAAGCTTCCTTTTATTACTCTGCGTATTTGATAATTTTAAATCAAACTAGGAATCTTAGTAGTCTATTCAATTCCAATAAATTTGCTCTTATCTTTTGAAAAACTTTTTTGGAGTCAAATTTTAATATTCTTGTTAGAACTCTCCATTACTGTCATCATTGGCGTAGTATGGGGGGGGGGGGGGGGGTTCCCAGGCTACACCCCCCCCCACCCCTTAGCCAGAGTTGGGAGGCATCAATAAAAATACGATAATATCGGTTACTGGAGGTGAAAAAAAGTTTTCATATGTGAAGAGTAGCTTAAATAATGTTACAGCTAGAAAATAACTATAATTTTAAAACTTTAATTAATAGTAACTTGAACAATACTCTGATTAAAGTTACAGAGGGGATGAGGCGAACAAGGCAAGATTCCTTGGGCCTCAACGTCAATGGGCCACATCATTTTACAAATGTAAGCAAGTGATAAAACAAAAATAAAATAAGGGGCCCCAAATTGTTCAGTTAGGGGCCTCCAGGGCCTCTTGTTTCCAGTTTGGACGGTGGACCTCTAGAGGCCCATTAAAAGTCTAACACCCTAGAGGCCGCGGGCCCTGCGGGCCCGTTTTTATTGCCAGTATAGTCATGCAAAGTAGAAATTCAAGTAGGCTGCATCTAGAATATTTTCAAATTTCAACGTTTATACATAAGAGTCCCCTAATTGCCTCGGCTTTGGGCCTTCAAAGACCCCACGATGCTGGTGGGTCCCAGTATTTTTGGAGCCCCCAAACATGGGTTTGAATTTCCCCAGACCACTTGAATGAAGTTGACACAGTAGGCTTGAAAGGAGGAAAGGTCTCTTAATATTTTTGCAGATGGGCTTCAACTACTCATTTCTGTTAATGTTCAGATCTGATACCCCAAAGAGTTTTATTGTGATCGTGAAATTTGTCACGCCATGAATCAATCAACAAATAATATGAGGGTTGATAGCAATAAAAAAGTTGAAAGTTGCACTTTCAAGAACTTGAGAACAATTTTTCAGAATCCCCAATGTTTTGAGGTTCTGTCACCATCTATTTATGTAATTACAAAATTACTATAAGTTAAAGTTTGGAATTGGATGTGTTATTAATTCATTTGCTCTTTGCAAGTTGAACCAAGTTCAATTCAAAGTCATAATAATTTTTATAATTTTACACATTTTACATGCCGGTATTCCAATATTAGTGAATAGTTCAAAAGATTACACAAAAATAGAAGAGGAGTTTATTGCTCTCTCTTTTGCCACTCAGTACCCTTTTCCCTAGCTTCCACAGCTTTTTCGATGAATGGTTATCAGTTGGCTTACATTCGAATTTTATCTTTAAATTGAAGGAAAAATTCAAATTATTTACACAGATTTTTTTGAGTATAGAAGGCAACTAGGCATAGCTTAAAGACTTGAGCAATGCTAGTTGGGAAATCGAGTTATTAATTGAAAATTGGTGTTTAGGGTGAAGGTGTAAGGGAGCCTCCAGCCTCAACTCTGTCCCGGGCCACTAAAATGTCTCTGGGTGGCCCTGATTGTAATAATAATTTGAAATCACTATAACTTGTTAAATTGGCTTTATAAAAGTGGTATTTTTTAGATGTTATACATTGAAATTTGTTCACAACTAATCAATTAACTAACAATAAACGAAAAGTGGGTTC
The DNA here is from genome assembly GCA_948455865.1 of Conomelus anceps. Taxonomy (NCBI): domain Eukaryota; kingdom Metazoa; phylum Arthropoda; class Insecta; order Hemiptera; family Delphacidae; genus Conomelus; species Conomelus anceps. Next base: position 150,887,633 of record OX418216.1, read on the forward strand.
AAGTTCTTAGGCAAACGATTCATAAAAGCAGTGATTTATCGAATTTAAGCTTCCACTTCACCCAATTTATAAACTTCATTTCAATAAATACTCGTATAAAATTACTGATTTTGAGTCTCAAATCAAGCTCTCAGCATCGAAAATTCAAAAATTTTCCCATAATGTGGACTAAAATAAATGGATTAATGCTTTTCTAGACATGAGTAGAATGTCCTGGGATACGATGTTAGAGGAACTACTTATTAAAATTTTTCCGTGGGAGGATCCCCGGGCTCCCCTCACCCTAGGAGATATTCCATACCCCTAAGACCCCCCCGCGGGCCACCAAATCCACAATAAGCCCTCCCATTAATAGATTTTCGCTACGCTACTCATTACTGTATCTGTATCGCCCTTCTGTCACAAATTTGATGCAATATTCTAAAAAAGGTGAATTATATTCCATGTTATTCTCCACCTCCTCTCCTCAATTCTCTCTCTATCACATTTCAATAACAATGAGTGTTGTGCTCTACCACATTGAGCAGCCTTGCTGATTTTAATAGATGCGAATGTTGCAATTACTACAAAGGGCACAATGCTGAAAAAAAAATACTGGCCATTATGCTTCTTGGGTTCCATTAATACTATTTCACTATAACCAAAAACAATATGTCATACTATTTATTTCAATTCAAATTAGACTATATTACAAGAATTTACCAAGTTTATGTGCTTTTTAATATTTTCTTCACCACAATTTGAATTGGTTACTGTGAGCAGTAGTAGACTTACCTCATCAGCTTTAAAAATACATTTCAACATGTGGTTGAAAAAAATTAATGACATTTATGCAGGGGGTCCACCTAAAACCAAAAATCATGGCAAGGGGTCCATGAGGCAAAAAAGTTTGGGAACCACTGGTCTAGATGTTTAGATCGTCTATGGACTATGGTATTATACATATACAGGGTGTTTCCGAACTCTCTACCAATACTTCTAGGCAGTGTTTCTGGAACCACTAACAAAAGTAAATATCATAATAAAAATTTTCTAAAATTCTCAGTTACTCACACAACCGCCTTTTTGTTTTTTCACTCACTATTTTTTTATTCAAACACCTCTGAATGTATAATTTTGAAATTCAGCATACAGCTTCATAACAATTGAAAAAATCTAAAAAATATTAATGAAAATTCTCCGACATCAAAAAACAAAATGGCGGTCATTTAAAATCTTTGAACAGGATTAAATTAATAATGGCTAATGATATAAAAATTTGACCAAAATAACTTTTTTAGCTACTTTTATTGCAAATCTAACTCATTTTTTTAAAATTGGCTAACAATTGAAAGAGATATGCTACATTTTAGGGTGTGCGGTGGTTGGAATCCGAAAACTGCAACCCGCTCCCAACCACCGCATAACCTAAAAAGTAGCTTATCTCTGTTTATTGTTGGCCAATCTTGGAAAATGAGGTATCATTAGATTTGCAATACAAATATCTAAAAAAGGTTATTCCAGTCAAATTTTGATAACATTAGCCATTATTAATTTAAACCTGTTCAAAGATTTTAAATGACCGCCATTTTGTTTTTTATGTCGGAAAATTTTGATTAATATTTTTAAGATTGTTTTAATTGTTATAAAGCTGTTTGCTAAATTTCAAAATTATACATTCAGAGTTATTCGAATAAAAAAATAATGAATGAAAAAACAAAATGGCGGCTGTGTGAGTAACTGGGGATTTTAGAACATTTTTATTACGATATTTACTTTTGTTAGTGGTCCAGAAACACTGCCTAGAAGTATTGGTAGAGAGTTCCGAAACACCCTGTATATGGAATAGATACAACTCTGTTATCTCAGTGAGGAAGATGATATCGCCACCACACTTACTCTTCGTTTGCGTGGTGCGCTGTTGAGATCAAAACAGAATGTTTGGTCTGACGACAGTGGCGAATCTACGGGTGGTCGGGGGGGGGGGGGGGGGGTGCTTTTGGGCTGAACAACTAGGAAAGCTTTTTTTCATTTTCCAATAATATGAATAGTTATATGGTATGACTGATTCATTAGGGTATGATTGATTATGAAAAATTCAAAAGCTTTCACAATACTTGTATTCATTACATCTCTACCTCCCACCCACAATCATCAGTAGCTACCAGCCACCTCGCTGCTTGAAACATGTTATTGGAAACAAGGTGAACCTACAATTTCAAGTGGGTTCCGAACCACTGGGAAGTTATTTTACAGCAGAGAACAGACTCTTTTTTGCTGGCCAAAACAATCCAAAGAGGGCCTAGGAGAGCGTTGCTTATCTATCTGATTGAACAGATACCTGCTACGGCTCTCGGCTATCGATATAAGCAATAATTTTACTTTCATATAAATTTCACCAAAAAAACGATGAACCTAATATTTTTTATTCCAATGCTATCTTCATTCCTTCAGATTCATTTTGATTTCAATGTGAATGTAGAATGAACGTATTGGTATATCGTATATCGGTATATGTATTGGTATATCGCACACCCACATACACGTTCACAACATTGCTCACATTTGCTGCAATTCACTATAATATAGCGTTGATGACAGAACACCCCCTATATAATAATAGAAGGGCAGCATGCATATCTCAGCATTTTCAAGGGCAAGGGGAAGAAATTGTATTAATAAACGAAAGGAACACTGATAGTGCGGTTGAGCTGCAGTGTGCATTTATGCATTGTGTGGGAGGGAGAGAGGGCTGAGTGAGAGTGTTAGAGAGAGAAAGAGTGTTAGAGAGAGAGAGAGAGAGAGAGAGAGAGAGAGAGAGAGAGAGAGAGAATGAGTAAGAGGGTGCGAAGGTGTGAGAGGTTGTGGGAGAGATACGAGTGAGAAAGAGAGACAGAGTTTTTTAGAGGATAAGAGAGTGATTGAGAGAGTGAAATATAGATAGAGAGTGAGAGTGAAATATAGATAGAGAGTGAGAGTGAGAGAGGAAGAGAATATGAGAGAGTTGGGGAGAGATAGAGTGACAGAAAGAGCGAGAGAGAGAGTGTTATAAGAAAAGAGAGTACAGATTTTTAGTGGATAAGAGAGAGTGAGTGGGAAGAGAAGGCATGAAGGTGAGGAAGATTGTAGAAGTGTGCTAAAAAGCAGGGTAGCAGTTAGTAGTGTCGTGGTTTTAGCAACCCACATATCTTTCAATGTTACCGCAAATTCTATTAGGGTACCCAGTCACCCTAACCACCCCCCCCCCCCCCTAAACCGAAACCTTGCCCGAGGACAATATTTCGAAGCAGCGAAGTCCACCCTCTGATAATCCGTCCCGCAGGGGTGGTTCACCCCATGTCGCCAAAAATTATCTTACATTAATAAAAAGATGCATTTCAACCCCTACTGTTACACTAGTGCGGCCTTTGTGTAGAATGGTTTCTGATGTAGGGAATACTGGGCATCAACACTGTTCTACAACTGTGGAATTTTGTTGCTATTATAAAAGATTTTCTTCTACTAACTTTAAGATATCCTTCTAACTCATTAATATTGTGTTTTTTTGTAGATTAGCCTTGGAGACTCCAGTTGAGGAGTATAAGACAAGTTGGATTAACAATTGTATAATCTCATAATCTAGTTAGCCTACCATAGCTACTGTATATCGATTAGTTGTGGTGAGGCTTAATTTTGATATGAAAGGAACTCTTGTTCACTATAAAACGCTTTATCAACTAAATAGTTTTTCAAATTTTTTTTTAATATTTCTATATTTTCAAAACTCTTTTGAAACTTCGGTATAACTTGTTGTAAAGTTTCCTACCAATACAACTAACTATGCTTTTGTTTGAATAAGCTACTATTGTGACTCACCAAGTTATAATCTCCTCGGCTTCTTGTATTATAATCGTTTATGTCAAGATTTTGGTTAATATCACTCTTTTTTACAGATAAAGTAACTTGATACACATATAAGCAGGGAACAGTTATGAGGCCAAGTCTCTTGAACAACGGCCTACATAAATATAATCTATTTACTCTTTCTATACACCAAACAGCTTTCTTTTGGATCTTAAACACTCTATCAAGGTTTTGTTTTGATGAATTACCCCATACTAAGATAGCATACCTCATATGTGACAGTAACAGCCCATGGTGAGCTGTAAAAAGTAGCTTTTGTCTTTTAATATAGCAAGCTGTCGCAGGACAAATACCCCAGATTAAATTGTACAACATATTTTCTCCATGTATGGAGCCAATGTCAATCGTCTATCCAACAACGGGTCATCTAGGGACATTTTTTTAGATTGTATTGACATTGGCGGTTGCAAGCCATATATCCCTTGACAGATAGAGCAGGTTAAGTATAAACAAATAGGAATTTATAAGGAATTAATAATTTAATAATAATCTATGTAATAAAAGAGAGAGAGAGTAGCACTCTGGTAACGTAGTTGGTTGAAACGCTTGTCTGGGAAAAGATAAGGGCTCTGGCTGGCTTCGTTTCCTGCAGCCTCGAGTTCGAAACTCATTCAGCCATAGATGTTTCTCCATCCCAGGGGGGGGGGGGGGAATTTATAGAATCGAGGTAAAAACGCTTTGCTTGAAATTTCCATGTAGTATCCCATAGATAATTTTTTTAATTTGAAAAAAATACAATAAATGGAAGTATTTTTGGAAAATTTTGCGGCTAGACCCTCAACGAAACAAGTTTTTCGATTAGTAGTGCTAAAAATAACATTTTCTAATCAATTGAATTTTTGTTCATTGGATTAAAAAAAATATGAGTTCAATAGTTAATGTCTAATTAAGGTTGCTATATTACATAAATTAAGTTGATCTAATATAAAAAGTGTCTATTCAGACCAATATGAATAAGATATTTGAAGAATTTGAAGAGGATATAAAGGAAAATGTGAAATATGTAATATAATGTCTTATTTACTTGAATTGAGGAGGTGAAGTAAGGACCAATTGGTTCTTTTCTACCAGTTAATATAAAATTATAACTGATGGAAAAATTATACGAAAATATAATTGGTAAATACTGAGTTAAAAGACAAAACAGAACATGGACAATTACTAAGAACCCATAATGATGAACAAATAAAAAAAATTCAATCTTAAAAATACTAAAAAAGAATTAATACAATACATAGCACACTTCCTAAATACCCACAATAAAAAACAAATAAAAGAAATTAAATAAAAAAAGAGGTAAATACTAAGATAAAAGACAATGCATTGCACACCTCCTAAAAACCCATAATAAAAAACAAGTAAAAGAAATTAAATTAAACTTTTTTCTTGGATTTTGCAGAATAAAAAATAAACAAACTTAAAACATATAGATGTTACTCATTATTTACATCATTAAAACAAAATGGCAATAATTTTTTGGAAATAAAATACTCAAAATTCACCCGAACAAACATTATGGAAAAATTCAGATTACTATTAATTTAATACTGTGATTTGAGAAAATAGACAGGGAAGTGATAGCCGCGACCCGTAGCAGGTATCTGTTCAATCAGATAAGCGACGAACTCATAGCCCTCTCTGTAAGGGTGACCAATTTGATTGGACAGCAAAAATACTCTGTTATCAGCTATTCTCACTTCCCACTTAGGTGGTTCGGAACCCACCTAAAAATGTAGGTCCAACTCATAAATCCCCATCATCCAGCTCATTATCCACGCACAGGTCTCAGACCTATGTGGCTTCATCCTCAAAAAAAAGATTTCGAAGTGGTTCAAAGATTTAAGAAATCCAAGAAAAGAGTCAAGGAAAAAGAAAAATCAGTAATAGAGTGGAATGAATCATTTGTGTTCCATGTAGCATTCGTTCGGTCGTCACCACAAATAATCTTCTGGTTTGACAACTAAACAGCACCTTTATGTCGTGGCAGCCATTTTCAATTTTCCGATGGCAGGAAATCAAAGGCGAAAATTGGCAACGTAGCAATCGGACCGTATCGGACACTCAGTGCACCTCTGAACTCTAATTTTCCGCTCTACCCCTTACCTCCCCCCCTACCAGGAAGGGGGGAACACTTGGTTCAACCAATCACAGTTCTTCATTTTCAGTTCTTTTCTTTCAGGTTTCTTTCATCGGAGATTTCTTTTGGACAGCCGCTACTGTTGTAGTGCATTGTGTTCTGTTTCGTCGTTTTCTCATTTCCTCTTCAGTCGTTGTTGCTTTTTCTTTTTCTTGTTCTCTTTCTTCTTTTCCTTTTTTTTCTTCTTCTGTCACAGAGAGGCTGTCATTAGAGGTCATTGTCATCTTCTCATGAATTCGCACGTCGAATCGAATGGAGTGTCACTGAGAAGAAACGAAAAAAGAGAGGAAAGAGAAAGAACAAGCGAGAGAGAGTGCGCTTGTGAGGGAGGGTGTATGAAACAGAGAATGGGTGATATTTAAGAGATTGTATTCGTCTATAAGGTGATAATATAGGAAGGAAGAAGCCACACATCTAGAACAATGTGTTTTGTGACTTATTCCATTATCGTAGCCTTGTTTTCCACTTTGGTCCTTCTTCCCCTACAATATTTCCACCTCATCCCCCACCTAGCCACCTCTATTGTCTTCCCCTTGGCACCCGGTTTTGGGATGAGCATTAACATGTGTGCGTTCATACAGCAAGTACCCTCTTCACATAATATAACAGGCCTGGAGCAGACCACCGGCTTTAATATTGTTTATTGTTGTCTTATTATTATTACTTTCAACCCTAATAAAACAAACCGGCCTTTCTAGGTACTTGCTTTAACCCCCACTCTTAACCCCCCTCCCTAGGAAAATGTGGTCCATTGTTTGTGAAAATTGAGATTGTTGGTGATAAGATCCAGCAGACAAAACATGTGAACATGTGTGGAAAGTTCTGAAATAAACCGGTGCAACGGAGCATCCAAGGACCCGACGAATTTAGATAAAATAACAATAATCTATATAATAAGAGAATGTAGAGGTGTGACAGTCTCACGGATTTCACAAAACCGGCAACGATTTGGAACACTAAATTTGGCACAAAGCTTCCTCTACACTCGATTCAGTGCACCTCCAAGCCCGATTTTTGATTTTCTTTTTCAGACTTTCCAAATGAATGTTCAAGATTCACTTTTGGGCACTATTACCGATTTAAAATGTGTTTGATGAAATGTGTCTCTTATTAAATGTGATGCAAAAAGCTCATAGAAAAGCTGATAGAAAGTGATCAGTCACTATGATTCAAATAAGCTTCAAGTCACAAGCCAAAGCAACATATTGTTCCGTATTGCAGCTCCCAATGCTGTTTTTAGAAATTGTATTGGCTTTGGCGGTTGAGATCTATATATCACATGTTTAATTGAAACATCCCGTTGAAAAGCACGGGTAAACCACTAGTAATTATTATCATTATTATTATCAGTTGCGCTGATATGTACGCACCATTAAAACTCTTTGATTTCTATAAACATCAAATACTTCCAACAAATAACATCAAATAGTTCTTAAAAAACTTTTTGTTTCTTCTTCAAGTTTAACTGATCCCATAATATATCAAGCCACAATATTTCCTCTCTGTTTTTTTTTTCAATTCGTCGATTTCAAATACAATGAGAAAATCTCAACGCAATCAAAAATAAAAACAGCTACGCTTGCACTGTAAAAATAGAGTAGAAAATTCGGCTTAGCATCAGCCTTCGTAATGCCCAATGTTTTAATTTTCAAATGTAACACTAGCTGTCCAATGTTTTGATTTTCACTAGCCAAACCTAACGTACAGCCCTGTGGTGGAAATCTGTTTTATATCATAATTATTTTTATATTCGACCCTCAAACTTCAAAATCGATAGCGATCTCAGTTGGACTATGAGGAAGCTATATACCAATTTTCAAGAGTATAGAAATTTTCTTTCAAGTGCTAGGGTGAATAAGTGTAGGTTCATTGAAAAAATTTCCGTTTAAAAAATTATTTATATTTACCATACCTTTAGTGATTACTTATCTGCAACTCGTATTTCACACTTGTTCTATTTCGCATCTCCTTCATCATTTTTTCATCTTCCTTATTTCAATATTCCCCTCTCCTTTCTTCATTTTCTCCCTTTCAAGATGTCAAAAGAAGGTAGAGAACAGATCACGTCTGACCCGAAAAAAGGTACAAAGCACTTTGCAATCTCCGGTCTGATGCCATCATCACCACTTTTCCCGCGCCTTTTTTGGCGCCAATCGAACAAAGCTTCCCGCCAAAAATGAGATAGGGTTACCAACTGCGCGCAAAAAAAAACGCGCGAACTATATTGCTGTGGCGACAAAAAGACAGGTTAGAAATAGAATTACATCCACAGCAAATTGAAATTGGGCTTCATCCATGTCGTGTATCATTGGAATCGAAAATAAAAAATGAACGATACCAGAACGAACAAGGATAGAAGATAAATTGGTGTCACACTGTTTCTCCCTCTCGCTCCCTCCCACTATTTTCATCTTTTTCTCTCTCCCTCCCACCCTCAACAACCCTTTCATGACATCATCGCCGTTATGATTTGATTTTGATGCAGCCTCAAACACCCTTCAGGGACCTTATTACTTAGACTTTGTGCCCTTCTCAGTGTGACCAACTGAGAGCTATACGCAAAACTAATTACTTTACGGTAAGTTGCATTTTTCGATTTTTGTGATGTGATTTTTTTCGACGCTACATCGATTAACTTCTGATAAACTGATGTTGTTTTTTCCTTCGGGCTGTTGAAAGAATTGTTATTGAAATAAAAAAACCGATTGACATGCAATTGAAGTAGTCTTTTCGTTTGCCATGTTGTTCGCTATCGTGTTGTAACCCTCTTTTTTCAATTTTTTCGCAATCAATTATTGTTGTGTAGGCACATGATTGTATTCACTAATGAATGGAAAAACAAACAGTATTCAATTTGAAATATTTTTTCTGATGACGCCCCACATGAGTCTGAAACTTGTCCGTCGGTAATGAGGTGGGTAAAATACACATAAAAGGCTTACAGCTTATGCATAAAGTAAAAATGAAGTTGGCAATTGGCCCAAGCATCATCTTCTGTAATGTCAATGTTTTGATTTTCAATAACTGCCATTGTTTTGATTTTCACTAGCTAAAACCAACCTAGAGCCTATAGTGGCGATCTGTTTTACATCATTATTATTTGACCCCATAGCTCTAAAACCAACAGCGATCTCATCTGGACTATGAGGAAGCTATATACCAAGTTTCAACAGCCTAGAATCTTCCTTTCAAGCGCTAGAGTACGGACGGACGGGCAACGGCACGATTTCAATAAGGGCTCTGTCGGGTCCTTAATGATAACAATTGATTTTCACTTTTGATTTTGCAATCAAAAACTGAACTAGTGGGAATCTGTTTTACATTATTTTTTGACCCCCAAACTCCAAAATCAATAGCGATTTCATTTGAAGGAGCTGTATACCAAGTTTCAAGAGTCTAGAATCTTTCTTTCAAGCGATAATGCACGGAAGGACAACATCACGATTTCAATAAGGCCCTGTCGGGTCCTTAATGATAACAATTGATTTTCACTTTTGATTTTGCAATCAAAAACTAAACTAGTGGGAATCTGTTTTACATCATAATTAATTCTATTTTCGGCCCCCAAACTCCTATAACACGATCTAACTCATATAATATGGGTTTATAACCCATATAATGGGCAATATAACTATATTAACCCATTAATATGTTGATAATATAAAATATGTTAAGAATATATTGAGAACTGAAAAAAGAGATACAGATAAAATGCAAAACGTTTTGTACTTCTCATGAGTTCAGAATAATAATTAATAAGAGGCTACAGTAGACCCTTTTTGTTGAGAAAAGTTTTGCGTAGTGTCCCCCTGCTAATAAATTTCCCTTTTCCCCCTTTTCCAAAAGAACATCAGCACGAGACATCAGGTGTTATCTGCTTCCGTAATGTGACAAAAGAGTGCTGCCAACCTCCGCTACCGAAATTTCCCATTCAAATTTATTCCGAGTTCGACCTTTTTGTCGCCGGATATTTTCCGAAGTCAAATTGCCGGTGAATAATTTGTGGGAAATTTTTCGGACAAATTAGCATCCGGGTTATTTTCAACTTTTGGTTTTGGGGAGAAGTTTTATTGTTAGTGGTGGGGGAGAAGGGAGTTAGACTGTTATACATTTTAACAGTTTGGTGGAGGGGAGGGGGGGAGATACGTTCTTGATTGTTATTGACGAGAATACATCGATCAACATTGATAGTTGACAGCTTGGGAGAGAGAACCATTATCAAAATCATCCAATCTCAAGTTTTTTTACAGTTTTCATTTTCCAATTCTCTGAAATTCAAATTTTCAAACTGCATTTCAAATTCACAGGCTTTATTCTACCTCATTTCAATTGAGTTATCTTTTTCTTTTTTTTGGAGGATGAAGCCCACATTAGTCTGAGACCTATGATGGTGGTGATTGAAGAGTTTGGACATACAGTTTTAGGTGGGTTCCGAACCACTGGGAAGTGATTTTACAGCAGAGAACAGTGTCTTTTATGCTGGCCAATCTAATGGGTCACCCTTACAAAGAGTGCCTAAGAGAACGCAGCTTATCTCTATCTGATTGAACAGATACCTGCTACGGCTCGCGGCTATCACTTCCCTTAACTAAATCTTGAACTAAAAGGCTGTGTGTTCGATTTATTGTATTACTTTAATATAAATCTTCTTTATTGTTGTAAAAAATTATTATTTATTAACTACTTCGTGAAATTCAGATATATATTAATAGGAATTAATATTTAAAATGACTAATTTTTCAAGTAAGAAAAAATATAATTTTTTTTTTCATTTTCTTGTCATTTCATCTGAGTCGAAACATAGATTTTTCAGAAAAAATACTACACATTCAGTCGCTCTTGCATGCTCGCTCTGGAAAGCTGATTGGAACAAAATAAAAAATCTATATTAATCTCTATAATTTTTATACATTTAATAAATTACTCCCGTAAATAGAACTTAATTTATACGAATTTCACCTTCGACTGTGCGCAGAGTTTTTTGGTAATGATTTTTTTTCGAAAGTTTCTTGTTTAGAATATTATTAGGGCTTTGAAATGTTATCTATAAAAAATTTTCCATCCATTTTTTTGAAATATGGGGTTTCAAAGTTTAAATTTTTTCGGTTTTTTGGGGCAATTGATCTCATCTATGAGTGATTTAAAACTTTTGATAAATTTTTCGTTACTAAAAGACTTCTTGAATAATTAGATGAAATATGTTTCACTCCAATCAAGCAATTAGTTTTTTCAAAATACATTTTTTAAATCTGTAATTTCACCATTTTTAACATTATGTAATCAAACATTATTTTGAAAAAACTATTTGTTAGATTGAAGTAAAAATATGTAATTTTATTCCTCAAGGTGCCTTTTAGTTATGAAAAATTTATCAAAAGTTTTGAACCACTCATAGGTGAATTCCTCCCAAAAATCGAAAAATTTCAATTTTGAACCCCCATATTTCACAAAA
>OX418216.1:150899303-151029303 GCA_948455865.1 Conomelus anceps
CATTTTTAAAATACAATTCGATGTTATTGAGACTCTGAATTTATTAAGGTTATAATAGGAGATTTGTAGCTGTGTATCTTATGCTGTAGTACATGTGTTATAAGGTCTTTGCAAAATTATCGTTTTTTCGAAGTCTTCATTGGCTGAAAGAAATTAAATGATTGAGTTCTTGGGAGCATTACCGGTGACCGGTAAATGTTACCGGTCGCGTCTGATTCGTCTAGAAACTACGTGGTCAAAAAAGTAGAAATTTGGTGCACATAATATTCAGTTTTGGAACTAGACACATAAATAGTATGATTTTTAAAAATCCACAAAATACGCCTAAATTTGACGTTTTTCAGCGTTCTCGTGTACTATTAAATGCCCGAAAAAGTTGAAATTTTAGTAAAAATTTTCCCCTCTTCCAGCTGGTATAGGATAAAATCGTCCCCCCAGGGGTTTGGGGGGAGTTGCCGCCTTACTAGACGATTAAGGCGTGCAAAGCGAGCCTGCTTTACTATAATTTTTATATTTCAAAATGTTATTTTTTTACTATTTCAAGATCAATTGCTAGATTTTAAGGCTGTGCGCAGGGTTTTTGGTGATAATTTTTCTTCGAAGTGTCTTGTATTAGGTATTATTGGGGCTCGGAAAAGTTATCTATTGCTGTGAAGAACAATTTTTTTCAATTATTTTGTAAAATATGGGGGTTCAAAGTTGACATTTTTCGGTTTTTGGGGGCAATTGATTTACGTACGAGCAATTTTAAGCTCTCGATAATTTTTTTCACTGAAAGATTCCTTGAGGAATAGAATTAAATATTTTTTATTTCAATCTAAGAAATAGTTTTTTCAGATAAATTGTTGAAAACTGAAATTTTTACTTAAAAAAAAAATATTTTCAGAAAACTAATTGATTGATCATAGAAAAAAATGTTATTTTATTACTCAAAGTGTCTTTTAGCTAAAGAAAATTTATAAAGACTTTAAAATCACTCGTAGTGAGATCGAAAAACCTCCATATTTTGCAAATTAGTTGAAGAAAAAAAATTTCCCTACAGTGACCCGAAAAAGTGCCTATTTTTGCACACGCAAAATAGTCTATTCCTGCACCAGTGCGGGAAAGTAAATTCCAGTGCGGGAATAGTATATTACGTTACAAGTGCGGGAAATGGTGTTTAACATACGAGTATGATAAGTTAACGCACGAGACGAAGTCGAGTGCGGTATTATCATTCGAGTATGGTAAACATCTTCCCGGACGAGTTACGTACGATATTTTTCGTCATACAAGTCTAAAATAGCAGATAAGTTGAAATAAGAAACTATAAATAATCATTGTTATACAAACATAACCTCAACACACCAACTCAAGGTGAAATTGGCAATAATGGTTCTAGATCAGCTGATCTAGCTTTCGACCAAATGGTTTTTCAGTGAAGTGGTAGCCACAACCACCCATAGAGTGCGGTAATAATCATTTGATGATTTTTACCACACAGTGTACGGTAATAATCATCAAATTATATCAGCTGTTTTTGATTTCTGTAAACAGCTGTTTACCACATTGATTGCTTGACTGGTAAACTGTCCATAACCTACAAGTATGACGAAATAGTTATTTATGTATTAAGAGCGTGAAGCGCGACTTTATCGCTCGAGCCAAAACATTTACTGCGCGACGCGTAGCGGAGCGCAGTAATTTTGCGAGAGCGATAAAGAAGCTTCACGGGCGAATTGCATACAATATTTTTCCTAAAACTGCAGTTCTGGATTCCAAAACAATAAAAGCTTGTAGTTTGTAACATCACAGACCGTGCGCGGATTTGGTTAGCGTGCGCCATTTTGAGGTTATGTGAATTCACGGATTCCGCGATCCACCAATGAGAAGACATCAAAATCAAAACAGAAGCGTAAAGAAAACAGCTGGCGAGCGTAAAGTACTTTACCGCTTGCTGAGCAGTAAAGAGGTATTTTACAATTAGTTTTCAGTACGTAAAGAACGACTTTACGAGCAGTTGTAGGAAAAGTACTTTTCCGCACTCCAGATTTGCAACCTAACAACACAAAATAGTGAGCATATAATACGCAGGTTCCCTATTCTGCATTCAAAAATAGGTTGGCTACTCTGCTTCAGCTACGAAATATAGTCAGCAGATTCGATCGGTTTGATTCAAAGATAGGTTATGTGAGGAATTGTCAGGTTATGTATGTCCTGTTTTGTTCTGTTCAAATTACTTTATACATTACTGTAGGAAAAATTTAATGTGTAATACATTAAACTCGCCAATACATTACTCGCCTTCGGCTCGTGAAAAAAACTGTTTCTCTCGATCCAGAAAAACGCTATTTTGCACTCTAGTTACACAAATAGCTATTTCCTCACAGTAGATAACATTTCTAAGTACAGTACTAATAACGTCCAATACAACTTCAATACATTCAAACTTCAATAAATTATCTTAAGATAGCCACTACAATAAAGTTCGGAAAAAACTATTAACAAACACCTGTGCACATTTAATTATTTAATTATCAATACTTCTACTGCTACAGTAATTACAATACTGCTTTGTTCAATTATTTTTATTTTTAAGACAGACATTTTTATCTTTAAAGGAACAAGAGCACCGTAAATAAGATGACGGCCGGCTGTAAATCAGATGAAAGTTGTCTACAAAAAACGGTCGTTAATCTAACATCTAAAAGATTACGTCTCTAAGATAACGGAATGTGACAAAAGGGGAGAATTTGAAGAAAGAGCAAAACAATTTATTAGAAGAATGTAAAGATTTTTTTTGAAAAATTAGATCACATTCACATAGGCTATAAAAATAGTTATTAGGTAGAGTATAATATGTAACAAAAAGCTAATTGCTGGTATCTGTTGATGAAAGTAACGGTGGAGAATTAATAGTAAGAAGAATGGAGAAAGAGAAGGAGAAGAAGGAGGATAAGGAGATGAAAAAGGAAAAGGATGATAAGAAGGAGGATAAGGAGAAGAAGAAGGATAAGGATAAGAAGAAAGGGAAGAAGAGGAAGCAGAAAAATGAGAAGGAGAAGAAGGAGGATAAGGAGAAAAAGAAAAGGAAGGAGGACAAGAAGAAGCAAAAGGAGATGAAAAAGGAGAAGGATGATAAGAAGAAGAAAGGGTAGGAGGATAAGGAGAAGAAGAAGGATAAGGATAAGAAGAAAGAGAAGAAGAGGAAGCACAAAAATGAGAAGGAGAAGAAGGAGGATAAGGAGCAAAAGAAAAGGAAGGAGGACAAGAAGAAGCAAAAGGAGATGAAAAAGGAGAAGGATGATAAGAAGAAGAAGGATAAGGATACAAAGAGAGGGAAGAAGAGGAAGCAGAAAAATGAGAAGGAGAAGAAGGAGGATAAGGAGAAGAAGAAGGAGAAGAAAAAGTAGAAGGAGAAGAAAGAGAATGAAGAGAAGAAGGAAAAGGAGAAAGAGAAGAAGGAAGCGGAGGAGATGAAAGAGAAGAGTGTAAAGGAGAAGGAAATGGAAAAGGAGGAGAAGAAGGAGAAAGAGATTGAAAAGGAAAGGAAAAGAAGAAGGAGGAGGAGGAGCGGATGAAGGAGAAAGAGTTGAAGAAGAAGGAGAAGAAAAAGGAGCAGGAGAGGAAAAAGAAGAAGAAGGAAATGGAAAAGAAGAAAAAAGAAAAAAAGGAAAAAGTAAGGAAGGAAAAACAGAAGAAGGAGGAGCAGGAGGTGAAAGTCGAGAGGGAGAAGGACAAGGACAAGGAGAAGTAAAAAAGAAAGAGAAAAAAATAGAATAAAAAGGAAAACGAGAATGTGATGTAGTAGGAGGCGGTGAAAAAGAAGATGGAAAAGAAGAATAAAAAAAGGGGTAGATAATGGTGATTGCTTAGACCCACATTTTTAGGCGGGTTCCGAACTTCCGAACCACCGGGAAGTGATCCCACAGCATACAACACAGTATTTTTTTGCTGGCCAATACAATCGGGCACCCTTACAGAGAGGGCCCAGGAGAGCGTTGCTTAACAAATCTGGTGGAACAGATACCTGCTACGGCTCAAGGCTATCACTTATTTTTAAATATTTTGATAAATTATTTTTTTGACGTTTACTTCTTCTCCTTCTCCTCCTTCTCCTCCTTCTCCTCCTTCTCCTCCTTCTCCTCCTTCTCCTCCTTCTCCTCCTTCTCCTCCTTCTCCTTCTTCTCCTCCTTCTCCTCCTTCTCCTTCTTCTCCTTCTTCTCCTCCTTCTCCTCCTTCTCCTCATTGTCCTCCGTCTCATCCATCTTCTCCTTCTCCTCCTCCTCCTCCTTCTTTTTCTCCTTTTTCTCCTCCTTCTCCTCCTTCTCCTCCTTCTCCTCCCTCTCCTCCTTCTCCTTCTTCTCCTACTTCTGCTCCTTATCCTCCTTATCCTCCTTCTCCTCCTCCTTCTTCTTCTTCTTCTCCTTCTTTTTTCTTCTTCTCGTCCTTCTCCTCCTTCTACTCCTTCTCCTTCGTCTCCTTCTTCTCCTACTTCTCCTCCTTATCCTGCTTCTCCTCCTTCTCCTCGTTCTCCTTCTTCTCCTACTTCTCCTCCTTATCCTCCTTCTCCTTCTCCTCCTTATCCTCCTTCTCCTTCTCCTCCTTCTCCTTCTCCTCCTTTTTTTCTTTTTCTCGTCCTTCTCCTCCTTCTACTCCTTCTCCTCCTTCTACTCCTTCTCCTCCTTCTTCTTCTTCTTGTCCTCCTCCTCCTTCTTCTTCTTCTTCTTCTTCTTCTTCTCCTTCTCCTTCTTTTTCTTCTTCTTGTCCTTCTCTTCCTTCTCCTGCTTCTCCTCCTTCTCCTCCTCCTTCTCCTCCTTCTCCTCCTTCTTCTTCTTCTCCTTCTCCTTCTTCTCCTCCTTCTTCTTCTCCTCCTTCTTCTTCTCCTTCTCCTTCTCCTCCTTCTTCTCCTCCTTCTTCTTCTTCTCCTTCTCCTTCTCCTCCTTCTCCTCCTCCTCCTTCTTCTTCTCCTCCTTCTCCTTCTTCTCCTCCTTCTCCTTTTTCTCCTCCTTCTTCTTCTCCTTCTTCTCCTTCTTCTCCTTCTTCTCCTTCTTCTCCTCCTTCTTCTCCTTCTTCTTCTTCTTCTCCTTCTTCTTCTTTATTTTATTTTTCAATATCATTTCGATATATTTCGAAATACTGTATTTCGATATATTTTGATATCATTTCGATATATTTCGTTATCATTGTGTCACACATAATGTGTAACAATGATATATAGGCGAAACAACATATGTAGAGCATTATTTCAAGCCAGCCAGCCCATTATATCAACGTAATGAATTTACAACGGCTCCAATTCCACTCTGCAATATATAACAACCACCAAATATGGCGGCTTCCAATAAAAATAAACACTTCCAAAACACTCCATCCATCAGACATGTGGGTGGGCAAACATTTACACACCGATAAAAAATAATTCGATTTAATAACGATTTGACCTTTTCGCATCGTATATAGTTCGTTAAAAACAGACAAGATCACATCTAGCTATATATATATATATATATATATATATATATATATATATATATACAAACAATATGCAGACATTGAGCAATGCGGCTTGTAAGTTATATACAGAGTTAACTAATTGCTTGAGTCCAGTGTATCAAAACCAGGTTATATTATGCCATTGTAAGTGGGTGTGGGAGATTTTGTTCTTCTTATTATTTTGTCTTATTTACTGTATCAGTCAACCAAATTACACAATACCTATATACCTATATACATAGTTCAACATTTATTTATTGCCCGGTCAATATATAAACTCGATTTTGTCTCACCTATATATAACTACACCCACTCCTTTGATTAGTATCTGTGTTATCTAATGCAACATGTATATAGATATAGTCACACAGTAACATATCCATATTGAACCAATATTCCGGCAATAAATATAGATATAATCAATCACTGACAGTAACAAAGACCCAATATTCTGGGAGTAAATATATATATATATATATATATATTGTCAAAAAATATATTGCTCCACTCCCTGAGGGTCAATTTTGACCAGAGATTAGAGATCCAGTTAAAGTTGACTGTGTTTTTGACAGTTAATTTACTATCTTCTCAAAAACTGACCAGGCTGAATAAACAGCTGAACTTTTACCTTTTCATTATTTCGTTTAACGCCCTTGGCGTCAGAGATTCGCATGTTACATACTATGTATTTTAGTTATGCAAGAATGTTGTTTTGAAATGAGAATAATTGGAACCGTTATATATTTTGGTATAGATTAGGTGCTGGAGATTGATATGTGGTGTACGATAATTGAAGAGGCCATATTGGAAATTTTCTACCATTCTCAAATCCGAACATTTCTGAATTTGAATATTATCGAGTAAATAATAGGCATGTAATATTATCTCAAGGAACCTCAACTATCGGTGAATTAAAATGCAGTATTTGTTGACCGAACGAAGAGAGTTCTCTGTTTCAAGTCGACCGTTTTGCATTTGTCTGTCTGTCTGTAACGCATTTACGGCTCTTTGTCAATACATGTATTACATAATGTATCATTTTTGGATTAATTTGTTGAATTGGTGGATGACTTAGACAGGAATTTGTAATGGAAAAGGGTTCAAACTTAACTTGAACAACCATGACGAATTGAACAGTTCTTGGGAGGGGGGGTCTTCTTCTTCCTATTCCACTGCTTATCCCTCATGTTCTTCTTCCTCTACTTCTGTTTTACTCCTCCTCCTCCTCCTTCTTCCCCTACTCCTATTTTTCACAATCTTCTTCCTCTTTCTTTTTTTTCTTCTTCTTCTTCTTCTTCTTCCTCTTCTCTTTCTCCTCCTCCTCCACCTCCTCCTCCTCCTCCTCCTCCTCCTCTTCCTCCTCCACCTCCTCCTCCTTCTCCTCCTCCTCTTCCTCCTCTTCCTCCTACTCCTCCTCCTCCTCTTCCTCCTCCACCTCCTCCTCCACCAACTCCTCCTCCTCCTCCTCCTTTTCTTCCTCCTCCTCCTCTTCCTCCTCATCCTCCTCTTCCTCCTCCTCCTCTTCCTCCTCCTCCTCCTCCTCCTCCTCCTCTTCCTCCCACTCTTCTTGATCATCATATTCTCTTTTTTCCTACTCTTCTTTTCCGTCATCTTATTATTCTACTTCCTTCCTTTTTTTCCTCATCTTTTTATCCCTCCTTTTCTTCGTCATCTCTTTCTTCTTCTTCTTCTTCTTCTTCTCCTTCTCCTTCCTCTTCTCCTTCTCCTTCTTCTTCCTCTTCTCCTTCTCCTTCCTCTTCTCCTTCTCCTTCTTCTTCCTCTTCTCCTTCTCCTCCTCCTCCTCCTCCTCCTCCTTCTTCTTCTCCTCCTCCTTCTACTCTTGTTGCTCCTCATATTCTTTTTCTTCTTACTCTTTTTCCCCTCATCTTATTATTCTGCTTTCTTCCTCTTTTCTCTCATCTTCTTCTCCCTTCTCTTCTTCGTCATCTCTTTCTTCTTCTTCTTCTTTTTCTTCTTCCTCTTTTCTCTCATCTTCTTCTTCTTCTTCTTCTTCTTCTTCTTTTTCTTCTTCTTCTTCTTCTTCTTCTTCTTCTTATTCACCTTCTTCTTCACCTTCTTCTTCTTCTTCTTATTCACCTTCTTCTTCACCTTCTTCATCACCTTTACCTTCTTCTTCTCCTTTTCCTTCTTATTCTTCTTCTTCTTCCTCTTCTTCTGCTTGTTCTTCTTTTTCTTTATTTTCTTCTTTCTCTTTTTCTTTTTTTTCTTTTTCTTCTTCTTCTTCTCCTCCTTCTCCTTCATCCTCTCCTCATTTATTTTTCATCTTCCACAATCCCTTCTCCAGCGCTTGTGAGGTCACGAAGAAAATTAAGTACAATTTTCACAAAACTATTTCATAATGAGCAAAAAATGAGAATAAGTCAATCCTTTAACAAAAAATATTTAAAGACTAGTCAATAATAAATAGAATTAATGATAAATGCAAAGTAGCGATAAATAATGAATGCGTTGGCAATATTTAAAAGTAAGTGTTGAAACGTTTGTTTCGATAACTTACTCATAAACTGTTAAACTGACAGCCCAAAGTTCTAACAGTGTTGGTACACACAGGTCAAACTGCGTTCTAGTGCGCTGTGCCATACTAAACGTTGTTCAGTATTTTCGTTTACAAGGCCCTATTAACCTATTATACACTTTAAGCTACACGCCCACCTATGTGGCCCAACACCCTGCATATGCATAACAATAAACCGAAACCACGGAGTATCCAAGGACCCCGCGAATTTACATGAAATAATAATTATTAAATTCCTGGATTTCTTGTTCCATGACGAACTGCGTTGTTAATATTAACTTTTCAAGTGAATTAAACGACTTGTAAGTGAAATACTACTTATTTTAAATTAAATTTGACTGCAAGTCGTTTAATTCACTTGAAAAGTTAATAATTATTAGTTGTGTTGATATGATAAGACAACTATTTTTAAATAGATTTGGCACGTTTAATATGTCTAGGCTACTTATTAATTAAATTGGAATTACAGTATTTTCATTATATTAATGTGAGCTAATTTTAAAAGAGTTAATTTAATTTTAGTTAATTAGTTTTAGTTAATCTAACTAATTTTGAAAGAGTTAATCGTATACCTATTTTGAAACTATTCTATTACCCCTCTCTTACTCACTTACTCGCTCTCATGCTCTCTCACGCAGAAAATTTCTCTTTATCACTCCCTGCTTCTTTTTCTTCTTCCTATCACCCTCTCTCTTTTATAAAGGCATTTTATCTGTCTATCTATCTATCTATCTCTATCTCTCGTTTTCATTCACTCTCCCTTTCACTCTCCTTCTCACTCTCTCTCTCCAATACCCCTCTATCACACACTCTATCTCTCTTCCTCTCTGACGGTCTCTCTCAATTTTTTCTGTCACTGTCTTTCTCCCTCTTCTTCGATCTTTCTCTTTTATCTCTCTCACATCCTTTTTTCACTCTCTTCTCTCTCACACACTTTCTTACACTCATTCTCTATCTCTCTTACAAATACTTTCTCGTACACACAATCCCACTCACTCGCTCTCTTACACACTCTCTCTCCTTCTTTCTCACTTATTTCTCTCTCACACACTCTCTCTCCTTCTTTCTCACTCACTCTCTCTCACACACTCTCTCTCCTTCTTCCTCACTCACTTCTTCTCTCTCAAATTTACCCTCTTTCTCTCTCGCCCCCTTTTTCTTCACACCCTCATTCTTTCTCTCTCTTACTCTCACACTCTTTCTCTTACTCCTCCCTCACACTCTCTCTCACTCATTTTTTCTCTTGCCCTTTTTCTCCCTCTCATTCTTTCTCTCTCCTTCTCTCCCTCTTGTTCTCTCTGTTACTCACTCTCTCTCCTTCTCTATGTCCTTTTCTCCCTCTTCTAAGATCTCTATCATTCCTTCTTTCTCTCACACTCTCTCTCCTTCTCTTTCTCTTCTTTTTCTTAGCTTATATCTCACTGGGACGTTCTCTCTCTCACACTCACTCTTTCACTATCTTCCCACTCAGCTTCTCTTTCTCCCTCACTAACTTGATGTATTTATTTGATTCTTCGATGTATTTATTTAATTCATCGATGTATTTATTTAATACATCGATGTATTTATTTAATACATCGATGTATTTATTTAATACATCGATGTATTTATTTAATACATCGATGTATTTATTTAATACATCGATGTATTTATTTAAAACGTCGATGTATTTATTTAATTCAACGATGTATTTATTTAATACATCGATGTATTTATTAAATTCATTGATGTATCTATTTAATTCATCGATGTATTTATTAAATTCATTGATGTATCTATTTAATTCATCGATGTATTTATTTAATTCATCGATGTATTTATTTAATACATCGATGAATCAAAAAACATCGATGTCTTTATTTAATTCATTGATTTATTTCATTTAATTTGTTGTATTTATAATATATTCTATTCAAACTATTCAACCATTATGTTAACTTTTCCAAAATCACTGTACATCACTGGAACTAGGAGATCTGAGAGTTGCTAATATTAATAATACTTTTATCATTCATGTACATTGTAAATTTACACAAATAAAGCCATCTGAATCTGAATCTTTCACACACACTCACACTCTCTCCCACTCTCTCACTAACACACACTCACTCTCTCTTTCTTTCTCACTTGCAATGAATCTTCTTACGTCGCACATTTATTCTTGGTCAGTTTCTCTCCTTGGTTAGCACCGAAGTTCTTCCTATACTTTCTCTCCCATCCATTCATCATGATGTCAATAGATTACCACTGCACACTGCACACTACACCAGCAGTCTAAATAAATTCCTGACATTCCTTTAAAGCAGTATTTCTCCAACTTTTTACCATTCCTTATGTTATTTCTCCTATTCTCTTCGACAGCTCTGTCCTCTTTTAATGTCTCTTATCGTCGTAGGTTGAGTGTAAGATAGGGCTATTTTGTCCTAACTCCGCCCTTTTGTGTAAATGCATCACCTTGATATTACAATTCATTTATTATACAAATATTCTTATTAATGTCAGTAATCTAAATTAAAAAATAGTGTAATAGTAACGTATCGTCTTGTATCTATTTTTTATCTATATTTCTTGAATTTAGGTGATGTCATTCATTGTAAGGTAATAGTCAGTAATCATATAAATTGTACTTTTACTCGAATAAAGCTATCTGAATCTGAATCTATCTGATCGTCCTCATCCTAGCTGGCTCGTTGTATTCAAAACAGTCTACCTTAAACAGCCGAACACGTTTCTATGATATATATAAATATTTAACTTTATCTAAAGACTGCGAATTTATAATTAAATTGTCAATTAAATAGCACAATTTTGAATGACAATATATTGAAAAATGCTTCATCTACGACTACATTATAAAGTAAGCATAGTAGGTTAGAAAGTGATGGCAATACAGCTTCCTTTGTTATTTTTTTCTAGGAGAATGAAGCTCACATAGGTCTGAGACCTGCGAGTGAGTAATGAATTGGATAATGGTGATTGATTAGTTGGACCTACAGTTTTAGTTGGGTTAAAAATTGGGTTCAAAACAGTGTTATAATTTATATTAAATATATTCAACCTCTTATTAAACTAGTTCATAATAAGGCTATTTTAACACTACTGTCACTTTTCAATACAAGGGACTAGACGTCTAGACCAATCAAAATTCAGGATTTCTTCAAAACATTGTCGAAATAAATGTTATGCAATTGTCACATCAGCTGATTTAAACACTTCTAAATAAAACTGAATTTCAAATCGGAACCTAACAACAACAAACACGCATTCTAGGTTATGTTAGTCTATTTGAGTGTCAAAAAAAAAAAATTAATTAAATTTAAAAATATAATTACATTAGATTGCACCAAAGTAACTTACTTCCGATTGTTTGGTAAGCTAAATATTAAACGTAGTTTTAATAATCTTAATTTATTTAGAAGAAGCAACGCTCGGTGTGCCAAAGATGCTTATTTGATGGCTAAAGGGGCCCACACACTAGCGAGTTTGGCTCGCGAGTAAGACTCGGCCAGCCGGACTCGGGAGAAAATCACTAGTTAGTGGGCTCTTTTCGCCCGAGCCGAGCCGAGCCCAGCCAGACTCGCGCAGGGCTACAAGCGCGGCTGGGCTCGGCTGGGACTCGCTAGTTAGTGGACGTTTTCCGAGCCGAGCCAGGCTCGGCAACTCATTATAACATAGCAGAACGTCAGAAAGCTATTATTTGCACTGTTCACAAGACGTAAAAATAAGTTGATTGAGTTATCTATTCAAGTTTGTATATTTACTGTTAGAGTCATTATAAGAGTCTTTGCTTGGATAAGAAAAATATGTATTATCAGAATATGTGTGAAAAATTAGCTAATGTTAGGGACTCCAAGGCGTTTTGCAACGATAGTATTTTACCTCCAAGTCACTCGTGAGATGTTTGAGACATTCAATTCACTCGTCCCAACTTACACCTCACTTGTGGCTTGAAAGTTGTCAATTTTATATGTTATTTCTTGCCGTTTTCTAGCTATTCTATTATTTCTTTGTTGAGAGTTAACTAATGTTTAGGGTTATTTTTACTTATACTGTTATTTTATGCCGTTTTCTTATTGCATCTATTTTGACTCTGTTTCTTTGTTAGCATAGCGTTTCAACTTTTGTTTTTCGATTTGCTTGTTCCATTTGAGACAATGTGATGCATTCAATTAGGTTTATTTTGGCATCAACTGTAAGCCTCTATTGTTTGTAATTTTCTTGCACGTATTTGAAATTAATAAATAAAACAGAATCGTTGCATGAACTGCTATTTAAGTCGATTACGACTGAAGGATCGTTGGAATTTCATGAAGCAAATGTGAAGCCTCCAATGGATTTGAAATGAGGTAGAAGTTTCGGTGAGGTGCTTGCACTGAGGAGCACCCGGTACTCTAGGATAATCACCCACTCAAAATCAAACACAACAGGCGGAATTTTCCATGACGGATTGCAGCAGCGCGAATGCCACGATTTCATACTCGATGATAATCACCGTCGTTAAAAGAAACACATGGTGTGGAATGAAGCTGCAAGAATACTACCAATCCACAGCAGGTGATCAATTTTTGCATGGCGATTATCATTAAGTGGTATTGGATGCTCCACTGTGCAAGCACTCTTGAAGATCATAGTAATTGTAAGACGGTTACTTCTGACCATGAATACTTATGATGAAGAACAGTGTTGAAGAAGAGAGAGGAGGAGCAAGAAGGATAAATAAAAAACAAGGACTGGTTAAACTATGTAGAAGAGTAATCTCAACAAAGGTTAAGCAGAGTACAAAGACTTGAAGAATACGGTCTGTGCTCTATGGTATGGTATAATACATTAAGCAGGTAGAGCGAAGAAGAAGAAAATGGAGAAGAAGAAGGAGGAAAAAGGGGAAAGAAGAAGGAGAGGGAGGAGGAGAAGAAGAACATTATTATAAAACTAAACAACAAATTCCAAAATTTGCACACAATAGGAGCTGATTTTATTATTGTCGGGGATGTAGCTACTCGATAGAAGAAAGGGGTGAGAGTGAAGACAGTGAAAGAGGGTGGGAGGAGAAACAGAGAGAGGGAGAGAGAGATAGAGAGAGAGTGAGAGAGAGATAGAGAGAGTGTGAGAAAGAGAGATGATTGAAAGTGAGAAAGATGAGAAGAGAATGTTTGGGAAGAGCAATGAGATACTGTCAAGTAGAGAAGAAAATATGCATAAGTCTGTTAAAAATCTTTATTTTTCTTCAATGAAGAATGTTTTATAAAATAGTAGGCTAATATTTCGTTGAAAATATTTGTCATATAAAATCTTCATCTAATTTAACTAAGAGGATCATATTGGGGAAGTGATAGCCGCGAGCCGTAGCAGGTATCTGTTCAATCAGAGAGATTAGCTGCGTTCTCGTAGGTCCTGTTCGTAACGGTGACCGATTAGATTGGCCAGCAAAAAAGAAGACACTGTTCTCTGCTGTAAAATCACTTCCCGGTGGTTCGGAACCCACCTAAAACTGTAGGTCCAACTCATCAATCACCATCATCCAACTAATTACCCACGCACAGGTCTCAGACCTATTCCGTAAAAAGTATTGTCTTTCCACCTTCCTTCAAACACTTGACCTTCAAACCTTAAAACTATCGACCGCATCCCGTACAGGCGAACTAACTAGAGCGAATTTGACCAAATTTGACATGTGTTCATAGAATATTGATCAGTGATATTGGAATTTCAATTAGTGAAAATTTAATACATTGCTCCGCAATTGAATCTTTTTCTCTTTAACAACATGACACGTTTCCTGAATTCACTCCTAAAAATTTAGTTTTCAAGACATTGAGGCTTCAACAAGGTTAGAAAACCTACAATTCACTTTAATCCCAACAATTGAAGCTACCTTCCTCAACAATTGGAGATCTAGAAGGGTTGAAATCTACTTTTCAAACAATCGTATCTATCATCCCCAACGAATTGAAACTTCAAAAAGTGTAGAAACCCTGCAGTTAACTTCAACCCAAAAATTTTGAAATATCTTCCACAAGTATCAAAAACTTCAAAAAAAGGTAGGAAACCTGTAATCCACTCCAATTCGAACAACCAAAAACCAGATACTTAATCAAAAGTGAACGGCGTCATTGCAAACAGAACAAACCGCTAAAACTTTCACCGTACGAAATTTCCACCATTATCATGAACAATATAATCACAGCAAAACACCAAGATCTCATAACCTGCCGCTGATGGAGAATAAGAAAAACACAACAAAGAGCGAAATTAGGCAACAACTGATTGTATATCAAACAACATGGCCGATAATAATTTTAAACGTGCTGTTGGTACAATTGTGAAAATTCGGATACCACATGGAATTATTATTGTTTATGAGCTGGTCACTGTTTATAGGTTTGGTCGGAGCGCAGAAAAGAGAAAGAGAGTGTGATAATAGAAGGTCTGTGAGAGAAAGAAAAATAAAGAGATAGAGAGTGTGAGAGAGAGAGGGTGGCGAGGGAGAGAGAGAGGGGGTCGAGGGAGAGAGAAAGTGAGGGAGAGAGAGAGAGTGAGAGAGAATGGAGAGGAAGAGGGTGAGAGAAGGGGGATAGAGAGAGAGATCGAGTGTGAGAGAGAAGGAAGAAGGAAGAGAAGAGAAGGAAGAACAGTAGAAAGAAAGAGAAGGAAGAAGTACAGTAGAAAGAAAGAGAAGAAAGAACAACAGTAGAAAGAAAGAGAAGAAGGAACAGTAGGTAGAAAGCGAAGGAGTAGAATAGTAGGAGAAAGGAAGAAGGAAGAAGAACAGTGAAAAGAAAGAAGGAAGAAGAACAGTAGAAAGACAGAAAGGGTAGAAAAACAGTAGAAGAATGAAAAGGAAGAAGAACAGTAGAAAGAAAGAAGGAATAAGAACAGTAGAAAGACAGAAAGGGTAGAAAAACAGTAGAAGAGAGAAAAGGAAGAAGAACAGTAGAAAGAAAGAAGGAATAAGAACAGTAGAAAGACAGAAAGGGTAGAAAAACAGTAGAAGAAAGAAAAGGAAGAAGAACAGCAGAAAGAAAGAAGGAATAAGAACAGTAGAAAGAAAGAAAGGGTAGAAAAACAGTAGAAGAGAGAAAAGGAAGAAGAACAGTAGAAAGAAAGAAGGAAGAAGAATAGTAGAGAGAAAGAAGGAAGGAAGAACAGTAGAAAGAAAGGTAGAAAATGTAGGAAGAAAGGAAGAAAGGAAGAAGAACAGTAGAAAGAAAGAAGGAAGGAAGAAGAACAGTAGAAAGAAAGAAGGAAGGAAGAAGAACAGTAGAAAGAAAGAAGGAAGGAAGAACAACAGTAGAAGAAAGAGAAGGAAGAAGAACAGTAGAAAGAAAGGTAGAAAATGTAGGAAGGAAGAAAAGCAGTAGAAAGAAAGAATAGGAAACAGTAGAAAGAAAGAAAAAGAATGAGTGACAGAGAGAGACTGAGAGATTGTGTGTGAGAGAGAGAGAGTGTGTGGGACTGAGAGAGTGAGTGTGAGACAGAGAGTGTGAATGAGAGAGAGGAAGTGTGAGGCTAATATAGTACTCCCTAGAATAAGACAAATCCTAGCTGGCAAAGGCTGTATTTAATTTCCATTGTGTAGCAGTGTGTGGTTTGTTTGTGTCTAGTTGAGTCAAGGAACCAGTTTTTTAAGACATTGCATTGTCTCACCACTTATCTCAGCATAGCTACAGCCTCTCGAACGTATCTCATATCTTTCCAAACCGATACAGCTCATGATTACTTCATAGTTCATATTTATTATACTCCCCCATGTGATCAAGTATTTTTATATCGACGCTTTTACTACTTTCCTAACTCTGGTAGAACGGAAAAAACCTTGGACAACTGCAATTGAACTTAATTTTCTTGTTGAGTGAGTAAAACATATTAGATTTATGAGAACTTCTAAGTTATGTGAGCAGTAGACATCACTCGCCCAACACAGCTCACTCAAAAGGGGATGGTATTTTCGAAAAAAGTGCAAGAGCACTTCCGGGCTAGAGTCAGTCATGAAGGGGGGCAATGATGTAAGTGGTTGGGGGGGGGGGAGTAAGGCTCCAAACTCTACATTGTGTTTCGAAACTTTCTACCAATACTTCTAGGCAGTGTTTCTGGACCACTAACAAAAGTAAATATCGTAATAAAAATTTTCTAAAATCCCCAGTTACTCACACAGCCGCCATTCTGTTTTTTTAATCATTATTTTTTTATTCAAACACCTCTGATTGTATAATTTTGAAATTTTGAATTTAGCTTCATAACAATTAAAACAATCTAAAAAAAATTAATCAAAATTTTCTGACATCAAAAAAACAAAATGGCGGCCATTTGAAATTTTTGAACAGGATTAAATTAATAATGGCTAATGATATAAAAATTGACTAGAAAAACATGTTTTTAGATATTTTTAGTTCAAATCCAACGATACCTCATTTTCCAAGATTGGCCAACAATTAACAAAGATATGCTACTTTTTAGGGTGTGCGGTGGATGAGAACGGGTTGCAGTTTTTCGCTTCCAACCACCGCACACCCTAAAGTAGCATATCTCTGTTAATTATACGCCAATCTTGGAAAGTGAGGTATCGTTGGATTTGAACTAAAAATATCTAAAAAATGTTATTCTAGTCAAATTTTGATGTGATTAGCCATTATTAATTTAATCCTGTTCAAAGATTTTAAATAGCCGCCATTTTGTTTTTTGATGTCGGAAAATTTTGATTAATTTATTTTTAGATTGTTTCAATTGTTATTAAGCTGTATGCAAAATTTCAAAATTATTCATTCAGAGGTGTTCGAATAAAAAAATAATGAGTGAAAAAAACAAAATGGCGCTGTGTGAGTAACTGGGGATTTTAGAAAAATTTTATTCCGATATTTACTTTTGTTAGTGGTCCAGAAACACTGCCTAGAAGTATTGGTAGAGAGTTCCGAAACACCCTGTATATAGTACAAACCATAAGAGAAGGAGGGATTTTCTAACAATAATTCAAGGCTATAATGGTAAACCTATTCGAAAGGGGGGGTTTTTATAAAATAATCCCTATAAACCACATTTCAAGCGATTTTAGACACTAATTCATCCATAATTCTAACCCAAATTGTATGTCAAAAATAGCGATTTCCATCTATTTTTTTGCATCACTGTCAGTGGGAGATCCAAACTCTCTTGCTAAAATATTATTGTTATAAAATGTATCGTTCAGGTAGCCTAACTTTAAAGCAAGACTACCAATAAATATTTTACTCTGCTATTTTTGATCTCCCACCTCACCAGATTAGGGTACAGTACTTTAATATGTATTTTAAAAGAAGGAGGGTTTTTCTAACAGTAATTATTTAAGACTTCATGTAGCTTGTGGGGTCCGGGGTATTCCCACAAAAAAGTTTTTTTTTTAATAATTCTATTAATACCACATTTACAGATATTCAAGACGTCTTTTTTACTCTTGTCAAAAATTATAATTGCTTATCACGGCTTTTTAAAATACCAAAATTTCTTTTGTTTCTGGGTCTCTAAGGGGATATATCATATTTACGCCACTGATCAATGTTCATTCACTTCAAACAGAATAAACGCAAAATGTGCTCTAACCTAAATTGTGTGTCAATTTTTCATCTAGTTTTTGCAACATTGTCAATGGGAGATCCGATTTCTCGAACTAACAATGTATTGAACAAGAAGCCAAACGTCAAAGCAGGCTTACTTAAAACTATTTTCGCAGCTATTTTTGATCCCCCACCTTAACTGATTAGGGTACAGTGTAGTACCATACTTAAACATGTTTTTTATAAGGAGAAGGAGGGATTTTATAACAGTAGTTCAGGATTTTATATAGCTTGTTCATTCAAAAGGGGGGTCCGAGGTAAACCTCAGAAAATTTTTTGAAAATAATCTTTCTAAAACCATATTTCCAGCGATTCAAAACTTCTTTTTTCACACTGTTATCAAAAATTATTGTCTATCAGGGCTTGTTCAAATTCAAAAATTTCTCTTGTTTCTGGGTCTCTGGGCAGGGGGATCTCCAGCTCCTCCTCCTCCTCCTCCTCCTCTTGTCTTCTTCTTCTTCTCTTCCTCCCTCCTTCCTTCGTCTTTTTCTTCTTCTCTACATTTTCAGAGCAAGAGAGCAAGCAATAACAGCAAGTCATGCTGCAAGCATTATCAGAGCCAATTTGAAGTAACAGCGTCGTGAACAGAGAATTGACGAAAACGTCAGAAGCATGCAAACATGCCGATCTTCCATTCCCTCTCCACTCTCTTCTTCTCTTTCTCCAATCCATTTCTCTTTCCTTCTCCCTCTCTTCATTCTCACACTTGTTTGCTCTTTCTGTAACCACGTTATCATAGAAATGAGGGCTTGATAGCAATCATGAAAACATCTTTCTAAAACAAGTACGAAAAAGAACAGATTTTAAATACAGTGGTTGAGTTCATGGGAGCTTTACCAGTAACCGGTAAATGTTACAGGTGGCATCTGATTGGTATATTCAAATGTTTAAATGTTTATAAATTCAAATAGATCAATTAGTAACATTCCATCAGCAACATTTACCGGCTACCGGTGAGCCAGGAACTCAACAATTTATTTCTTCCCAATTATAACAGATATAAACATAATTCCAACGCTCAGGAGGAGATTTCAACATTTCTAGCAGCTTGGAGCTCCAATCAATATCGCATAGAAGCTGCTGTCTATCAGTAATTTCAGTCAGTTTAAGTAGATTGACTCTAGATTCTAGAAAGTCACTGTATCTGTAGTAAAATGACAAAGACACCACAGGGACAATCAAAATGTACCTTGCTTATATGTGTATGAAGCTACTTTATATGTAAAAAAGAGTGATATTAACCAAAATCTTGATGTACACGATTATAATACAAGAAGTTGAGGAGATTATCACTTGTTGAGTCACAATAGTAGCTTATTAGATCAAAAGCCTAGTTATATTGGTAGGAAATTCTACAACAAGCTACCGCAGTTTTTGAAGAGTCTTGAGGATATAAAAATATTAAATAAACAATTGAAAAATATTTAGTTGATAAAGCTTTTTATAGTGTACAAGAGTTCCTTCCACATCAGAATGAAGCCTCACCTCAATTAATTAATATAGTAATTATGGTGACCAGTGTGTAAGATTATATAATTGTTGATCTGACTTGTCTTATACCTTATAACCTAACCTAACCTAACCTGATCTGACTTGTCTTATACTCCTTAACTGGAGTCACCAAGACGTAATCTACAAAAAAATTCCTGTCAGGGGATGAATCTAACCGACACAGAAAATTATTATTCATGTATTAAGAGCGTGAAGCGCGACTTTATCGCTCGAGTCAAAGCATTCACTAAGTGTCGCGTAGCGGAGCGCAGTAATTTTGCGAGAGCGATAAAGAAGCTTCACGCGCGAATTGCATACAATATTTTTCCTAAAACTGCAGTTCTGGATTCCAACACAATAAAAGCTTGTAGTTTGTAACATCACAGACCATGCGCGGATTTGGTTAGCGTTCACCATTGTTGAGGTTATGTGAATTTCACGGATTCCGTGATCCACCAATGAGAAGGCATCAAAATCAAAACAGAAGTGCAAAGAAAACAGCTGGCGAGCGTAAAGTACTTTACCGCTTGCGGAGCAGTAAAGAGGTATTTTACAATTCGTTTTCAGTACGTAAAGAACTACTTTATGAGCAGTTGTAGGAAAAACGTTTTATTTGTGTCTTTTATGGAGATGGGGACCTTTATTCAGGTGAAATCCCCCTGTAATCCCCCTGTTCAATCATGACGTGGATTTCTGTTGGCCCAAAAAGCAAACTGATATTTTCTGTGGTTACGCCGCCATTTTACTACAAAGTACAGAAGAACAACAGCGCCAATTTGGCCGTGATTGGAATTACTATCCGAGCTGGTAAAATTTAAAACTTTCTTATTTTCATAAACGTTGGAGTCATTTTTCTATCTTCAATGAATAAACTGATACAAAAGGGTTTCAAAGAACCAGACAAATATTATTGTATACAATAATAATTGTTATTATCACTTGTGCTGATATGCATAATTATGCACCATTGATTTCTATAACATCGTATGCTTCCCAATTCACAAATAAAATCTCGAAAAAGAGTTTCGTTTCTTCTTCTTAATCAACAGATCTTAATATTTCCTCTTTGTTTTTTGAATTAGTCGATGTAAAATAATTTGAGAAAAGATTTCAACACTAAAAGAATTAAAACTTCAACGCTTGCACTGTAAAAATAAAGTGGGTAGTTGGGCCAAGCAGCAACCGTCGTGATATTCTTTAAATATTATATAGCTGTACAATGTTCTGTTTTTCACTAGCCAAAACTAATCTAAAGCATATAGAGGCGATCTG
Organism: Conomelus anceps; assembly: GCA_948455865.1. Classification (NCBI taxonomy): domain Eukaryota; kingdom Metazoa; phylum Arthropoda; class Insecta; order Hemiptera; family Delphacidae; genus Conomelus; species Conomelus anceps. The sequence continues at coordinate 150,919,662 of OX418216.1, forward strand.
TTTTATATTATAATTAGTTTTATATTCGACCCCAAAGCTGCAAAATCAATACCGATCTCACTTGGTCTATAAGGAAGCTATATACCAGGCTTCAAGAGTCTAGAATCTTTCTTTCATGAGCTAGAGCACGAACAGACAGACGGACAACGGCACAATTTCAATAAGGCCCTGTCGGGTCCTCAATAAAAAACTGAAATCTGTTTATTTTTTGAATACTCCTGTAATATCATGCGTTCAATATTTCTATTCAGAAACTACATAGCCTACATAAGAAATACTGCTACATAATTCAGAATTCATACAATTACTGAATTTATATAATTCATAGATTGCAATATGGCATTCCATCTCATTTCCCTCCCAAAGTACCATCCGAACCCCAAAACCCACTTTTCTGTCACTAGACAAAGTATTGAAATGTTGAACTACTATGCGAGAATGTCTCACAAAAGTTATCAGATCGAACCCCGGACCGTGACAATGAGAGTCATCGCCTACAGCCAACGAGCTGTCGGATCTAGTTCGGGAAATGGCCGCCTAGATAGCGTCGCTGTTGACGCCACATGATGACACTTCCGGTCACTGTCACGGCTACTTCCGGTCACTGGAACGGAAGTGACCGGAAGTTATGACTTGCAGCTGAAGATTCAACCTCCACCGATTGATCGAGTTCTCTGTTCTTTCATTGGTGGATTTCTTCCCTTAACGTAAGTTGTTATAAGGGTTGAAAATTGTTAAATAGTTACAGTTGTTGACAGACAACCAATTTTTATTTCAAACAATTCAATATACAAATCAATAAAACTTCAAGTACATACAAAATAATAAATCACCGAAAGGAGATCAGTATTTATGACAACGAAATATATGTAAATAAAATAAATATTCTAAATAAAAAATAATACTTTTGCTTAAAAAAAATTCGTTCACATTCGTAAATTATACTAGAAGAGGGTTGTTAAATTGTTAGAGTTGTTTAAGGGTTGTTATACGGTTTGAAAGATTCCAACAAACTCATCAATTTGAATTCAGCTTATAATAACAGTTGAAACGATAATATTTCAATAATACTAAACTTGTAATAGTTATCCTAAACACCACACGAGCGGCTCATAATCAAAATACAATCGTTGCACACAATATGCGACTACCAATATAATACGTTTAATTCAACTTATAAAACAATCAAATAAATTACACACACTAACATAGCATGCGTGTTTGTTGTTGTTCGATTCTGAATTGATATTCGAATTGATTTCAAAATGTTTGAATCAGCTGATTTGACTAATGCATAACAATCATTTCGATACTGTCTTGAAGAATCCTGAGTTCTGATTGGTCAAGATTTAAACTGAAAAGTCACCGTAGTGTTAAAGTAGCTTTATTATGATACTTATTTATTTATTTTATTTTATTTAAACTAGTTTTTTTTATACTAGTTTGATAATTCATGGAACAAAGTGAGATGTACCGACATTGATTTCTAACCTTTTACTGTAGTTTTCATATAACTTGGCAGCAGTATGCTGGGTTCAGATGTAGCATGTCCCATCTGCTACACGCTGCCAAGTTATATGAATACTACAGTACGTCCACTTTATAAATTGGTGTAAAGTGTTTAGTTTTGGGCCTACTTAACAGTCTAAAATCTACAGAAGCATAGATAGATGGCTCGGATTAATGAACAGACAACTTTCAAATTACACATACTTTTAAATCACCTTCTCAAGCTAATTCCTAATTCATCTGAAATTCCCGCCAAACACCGTTTAAATGACAGGAATGACAAGAGACCTGCAATATCATGAATACATTGATGATGGGCTCCAGCCCGAAAACATGTTATGCTTTATGTGAGAAAAATTCAACTTTTTATTAACTTTAAATTGTTAATTTAAATTCGTATGTTAGTCGAAAAGAGAAAAGATTCCAGTATTCTACTCCAGAACGCCATGGATCAACAAATACTAAAATTTCTGAACACAACATTACCAAAACCGAAATAAGCAGGATACTCAAAAATATGTAACAGTATTGATAAAATTAGTTTGTTTTCAATTCCGGAACACGCGCCGGAGCTTTAAAAACTCAAACTCAAAAATAAAAATAATAATAGTCACCTTCATCACTTATTATAAGAGTAGATGCAAATAACACACATTTATTGTCCAATAATTTTACACAACACAAAGAAAATAAAAAAAATTCTTAACATTTCCACGTCTGCCGGTTAAAATTTGAAATTCGTGACAGAAATTTTTTGCGCGTGGAAAATTGCAACTGCAATCGTGAGGAAGCAAGGTGAGCAGATAGAGAAGGAACGGACCAATTACAGGCGTTCGCGCCATTTCTGTGTTGTTCCTGTTTGGCGCGCGAATTCTTTTGTCAGTTGATATGAATCTTGAGAAGGTTTTTCATGTACTACGTGAGTAAGTATTATCACGCTTTTTAGCAAAGTGAATTTTTCCGCCATATTTGTTGTGCAGTTTGAATTAAATGAATTCTTCATATCCAAGGTTTAGACTTTTATAAGAAGACGTTGATGTTTTCTGGAAAAGTAATAAGCGCATAGCGGGTAGCTCCCTTTAACGATTCGAACCATGTAACAGAAGAATCACAGTGGGTCTACAATTTTAGGTGGGTTCCGAGCCACCAGAATTTATTCCACATATATTGTTCAAGAGAAATAGATAGGTGAATAGTTTCTTATTTTCAAATGTTCCCTATCAACTACATTTCAAAGCTTGGCTATTTCTAAAGTATTGTATCTTGTAAAGACCGCTTTTTTAAGAAGCCCCTCAAACCAAAAGTCTGGGTGCGCCCCTGTTTGTAGCCTCGGGATGCAACATTTTATTAGTGTAAGAATTGATACTAAAGAATACATCTTGGGGAAAAGATTTTAATGACTATCAAAATTTTTATCATTCATTCGCTCATATCTTTGAATTTAGCAATTCACTACTATCCTCTCTACTTTGTAAATTCAAAATACCAATGGAATAAATTCAAATTCAATTCAATAGCATAGAGTGAATAATCGTCCTACCTGTGGTGAAGAGTACGATAGCCTTGAGACACGAGTACTCGGCGGAGTCAACGTGAAGCGCCTTGAGCTTCTCGACCTGCTCCTGGAAGATGCGAATGTGGTCCATGAAGGCGACCACCCGATCAGCCGCCATCGGCGAGGCGTGCAGTCCGGCTGCAGCCAGCAGTGGCGCCACATGCAGTGGCATCGAGCACTGCGATGCATTTAGAACAAACAGCTCGCTCCACACCAGTCGCAGTAGCGCCACTTGGTCCGTCACCTGTCACCCAACACACAGAAAGAACATTATTTTAAATGCTCTTTATCTACGGCTAATATAAAAGGTTAGAAAGCAATGCCAATACATCTTACTTTATTCCATGGACTTTTTTTTTGAGATTAAGTCTTGGAGACTCCGGTTATGGAGTACGATTGTATTTCACCAAGCAACTCGTGAAATGTTTGGAACACTCGCTTCCTCGTATTCTAACTCACGTCACGCGTTGCTTAATTAAAGGCAGTTAACATAATTGTTGCATGAAGTACTATTTTCGGTTAGTCTTAAGCCGCGTCTCCACCAACCGAACATGCTCGGCGAACACTGTTCGCTGGAATTATCTGATGTCGCTGAACATTGTTTGGTGTGGACGCCTTCTCGAACATTATGATCGGTTTGGTGGGAACCTGTTGTTTGTCGTCACTGTTCGCTCACAGACCGAACATTTCAATTGAACTCACGAACATATTCGGTGACCCATATGTTTAATGTTTGTCCGTTTTTTGTATTCGCCAACAATGTTCGGCAGACATCTTTGGTTGATGGAGACCCGGCTTTAGTCTCACAGAAGCGTTTCAATGGTGTTTATGTGACAGGGTTGAAGGACTGCCTCTTTTTCGAGAAATGCTCTACTTTCCTCTATTCACCAGATCCTGAGCAATGCTAATTTTAAAGTGCCACAGATCCAATCCTTTTTTTCCCTACATTACATTCCGTACAGTCCTTTCTGTACTGGAATCGGCTGTTACAAACCATCATGTTTACATTGGAAAAATCTTTCAAGAGATGATAAACCCGATTCATTCAAATTATAACGGCATAAACATGATGTCTAAGATCAAAGACGCCAGTAGCGAGAGGATTAAAAAGCTGTGATGTTTTCCATGACGAAATACTTGATGAACAATCTAATATCAAAACTGAAACTGTTATTATTATTATTATTATTATTACTATTATTATTATTATATTATTTTCAAACACTCATTCTGGAGATTCTGGAGGGATGCATTCCACTTCTAAAGAGAAGCTTCTCTAATGAATAATTAGACGAAATTGTCACAACCACATTTATTAATATATTTTGAGAAACTAGTTTCGGTTGTTATATCATTATCAATCTCAATCAAACTTTAGTTTTAAGTAAAGAGGAGCTTGTTATGCTTGTTATGTGGGTAAGACCGGTAGAAGTTTCAAATGTAGAATAAATGAACATATCAGGGATTGGAAAACCCAAAAAGCAGATTCAAATTTTGCAGAGCATCTCATTAATAATGGGCACAAGTTCAAGGCTGAAGAAAATGTTGAATTTCTTATTTTTCTTCGATTTATTGCTTTGGAGATAACTAGGTTGGTGAAAAACGATTCCAATACTAGTTTAAATGACCAAATTTATTTTAACCAATTCAATACTACTAACTTTGTTTTATCATAATTTCAGCTACATTTGAAAAACAGTTTTTCGTGTATTTCTCAATTGACCTTGACTGCATTTCAGTTAGCTTCTAATTTTTTAGTTTTAATTTGATTCAATTCTAGCTTTATTACGTATTTTACGTTTTAGTTATTGATTTGACTCGTATTTTTGCTTGTTACTCCTCCCACCAGGGGGCGTGACTTGTCTGCTAATCACAACCTTCGATGAAGGTCAGCCTCTTTCTCGCTTAGCCAATAGTATCATTCCATGTTCAGTATATATTAAGCTTCTCTGTACTTCAGTTTTAGTTTGATTGAGATTGATAATGGTTTGACAACCGAAATTAGTTTCTCAATATTTTTTTATAAATGTGGTTGAGACAATTTCGTCTAATTATTCATTATGGATACCTTCCACACTATCACCTTCGCCACTACAAAGAAAGTTAAAGAAGCTTCTCTTATCAAAACTGTTTATAGGATGTTGTACGATTTTCACTCACTTATACTAGAAATACTGGGGGGATGCATTTCACTTCTAAAGAGAAGCTTCCCTTTAGAAGTGAAATGCATCCCTCCAGCATCCAGTATAAGTGAGTGAAAATCGTAATTTAAAAAGAAATACAGTGTCAGTTTTGATATTAGGTTAAAAAGCGTAGGGTCACTATTCTGCATATGCACTGGAACCAGTCAATCATTGTGGTATAAAACTAAACTCATCTCTAGCCGCAAAAATCAGTATTTTGACTAACCTGTAGGTCAGGGAAAAAAGGTATATTCCTGGCCCACTCGACGGCACTGAAGAGCAGCCTAGCGGCCAGTTCACAGATGGTGTCAATGCCCATGGCGGGGTTGGCTGACTGCATGCTGCACTGGGCGTAGCGACTGGTCGGATAGGGCTCGGCCCTTAGCAGCAGCGAAATGTAGGACGAAAGGTAGCTGTGACTGCCGCCGTTCAGTTGGGCTGCGCAGCTGGCGGCCACTGTGGCTGCGTCGCCGTTGGTTAGCGCTGCAAACTGGCCAGGTAGACAGGGGGGTTGGCTGGGGGGGACACGACCTCGCTGCACCGCTGTAACACAGGCCCAAAAAGAATAATCTAGGACTGTCGAAATCACAACACAAAACACGAGTCATTCAATTTCATGCTTTAAATTTATCCATTTAATTGATTTTCGTTTAATATTTTATCAACATGATAGGGCTTTCAAAAATAAAGGGTGTTTAAAAAAAGACGCAACCCTGAGATCAAATGGCGGAAGTCAAGGATGGGGTGAATTTTCTGTGCCCCATCGATATTTAAGCAACACTCAATTCAATGTCAACTATCTAAGTCTATCTGGAATGTACTAATCGAGCATTATTTAAGTCACAGCAGTCGTTTTATTAAATTGAGTCAGATCTATTTTTTAAAAGATTATTCCATTCTTGAGATCCCTGGAAATTATCCTGTCTAATGTTTTTCTATATGACTCTTTGCATTAAGAAGTAAATAAAATTCTTATACAATAAAACTGATTGACATGAAACTCAAACAACTCAATTTTCAAGATTGACAACTCAATCGCAAGTTGAGTTACAAAGAAAATTTGAAAGAAAGTTGCTACAAACGAGTTTAAATTAGTACGAATCTATTTTAAAGCATCAAATGAAACATTTGTAACTCCCTAAAATTAATACAAGATTGAATTTCTATCATGTGCATGCTGAATATGTCACATTTTATAACTTATTATGGGTTGCACCACTTTTGAAACATCCTGCATCTCAATGATTTACTGACCTTCAATAAGTTTTGGGGTTAATTACACTGCTGATTAGGTTTTCATCATCTGATCACCTGATGACTATACTTGTAGGATAGCTGTTCTCTATTGGTAGGCTATTTTTCAGTAACTAATGGTCGGATCAAGTATCAACTAATCACAGGTCTCCAACGTGGAGTGCGACCTATGAGAGGCTAATATTATTAGTTTACGTAGGGTATATACTACCCTTGAGCTACTTCATAGTTTTAGTTCGATTGAAATTGAAAATGACCTGACAGTCGAATTTACAGTATCTCGTGTTAATATTCTTACTAAATATGACAATATCTGTATTACCCATTGATAAGTAAACAACATGTTGAACAGGCTTCAACAATCCTTTGTTCTTTTACATAATATGTATCATTGAATAATGTAATTAATGTTATTAATGATGTATCATTATTTAAACATTACAATCAATCATCAGAATCAAACTCAAGTTATTGATAATCTTAATAACAGTCATTTTAACTATTATTTTGTCCACGTAGAATGGAACTTTACTTTCGACCAGCATGTCTGTAGCTCGTTTGTCAGCAGCTGCAATATTTTTATTAACAATTCTCAACTTTTACCAATCAATACTAATTAAAGTAATCCAATTTACGAAGTTTAGATTTATTTTTATATCGGATCCTTCAATACTCGGTTGAATCGTTCCACTTTAACAAATATGAAATACATAAATATCCACTAAAATATTATTCCTTCGGATGTCATTTCATCATCATAACAAAATAATTACTGACACACTGTCATCTTTAAATAAGCCCCACCCACTGTATATTGGGTCAGCAAATTTGAATTTAAAGTATTTTTAAAGTAGTGAAACTTATTGCTGCTTAGTCAGAAAATGATGATGATGATGCTAACTACAGCCACTGGCATAGCGTCATAACTCAATCTCAAAGAGAGATTCCTACCAACCGGTAAAGATTGGTAGGATAGTACAGGTATATGAAATCTGAAAATAAGTATAAATATAAAGATAAATATAGGTATAGGATATATATAAGACAGCAGGATTAAAACAGCCGTCTTGCTTTCTGTTCACTACTGCTTCATTGCAATGCGCGGACACTTAAAAAGATCCCTCTGATTCTTCCTCTATCCCTCTCTAACACTCTCACTCTTACTCGTTCTCTCTTACTTTTCTCTCTTTCTTCTCTCTGCGGGCAGCCAGCTACCACACGCGAATGCACCCGCAATCGCGCACGATCTTTTAGAATGCGCGACCCAGTACCCTTCATGACCTTTTTGACCGTGAAATGGACACAAGAAAGAGTGTGGAGAACAAAAAGAAGAAGAAAGAGAAGAAGGAGGAAGCAGAAGGTGTAGAAGAGGGAGAAGGATGATTGCGGAGAAGAGATGATTGGGAGTAGAGGGTAATGAGGGTAGTTCTGGTTGGAGAAGTATTGGAAGAAGCTATGGTTGGGAGAAAAAGGAGAAGAAGAAGAATAAGAAAAAGAAGAAAAAGCAAAAGAAGCAGACAAGAGAAGGAGAAGGAGGAGAATGAGAAGAAGCTGGAAGAAGCTATTGTTGAAACACAATTTCACATGGACGATATGGGGATTTCCAGGTAAGAATATGATCAAGAAAATGATGATAAAAAGGAATTAAGGAGAAAAAGTAGTAGTAGTAGTAATAGTAGAAAAAGAGAAAAGGGAAAGGAGAAGAAGAAGGTGAGAAGGAAGGACAAAAATTAGTAGTATAAGAAGATGGCGGAAAAGTTTGGATAATGAGAGTGGTTGAGGTTGGAGAAGAAGGTGAAGAAAGGTGAGAAAGTTAGGCCAAGAAGGAGGGAAAGAAGAAAAAGGAGAAGGAAAACGAGAAGAAGGAGAAGGTGATGATGAAGGAGAAGAAGAAGGACGAGGCGATGAAAAAAAACGACGAGGAGGAGGAGGAGAAGGGGGACAAGAAGAAGAAGAAGAAAAAGAAGAAGAAGAGAGAATGATAAGAAAAAGTACAAGTAGTAGTAGAAGGAGAAGTAGAAGAAGAAGAAGAAAAGAAGAAGAAGAAGACGAAAAAAAGAAGAAGAAGGAAAAAAGATAGAGAAGAAGAAAAAGAAAAGGATAAAGAAGAAGGAGGAGGAGGAGAAGAGTATGAGAAGACCAAGAAGAAAAATAGAAGGAGGAGGAGGAGTAAGGAGAAGAAGAAGACAAAGAAAAAGGAGACGTAGAAGGAGGAAGAGGAGAAGAAGAAAAATAAGTAGGAAACGAAGAATGATGAGGAAAAAGAGAAGAAGGAGGATTTGAAGGAGAAGGAGGAGGAGAAGGAAGGAGAAAAATAAGTAGTCGGAAAAGGAGAAGAAACAGGTGAAGAAAATAATAAGAAGAAGAAAGAGAATAAGGAAAAAATGAAAAAGATAGGGTAGATAACTTGAAGAAAAGAGATAAGATGACGTTGATAAAAATAAAGATGAATTACAGAATGATAAGAAGAGGAGTAATAAAAAGAAAAGCAGAAGTTGAGGATCAAAAGTTGGGGAAAGGGGAGGAAGATGAAGAAAATGAAGAGTTGAGGAGGGTGAAGAGAAGGACTAGAAGGAGAATGAGGAGGGGAAGAAGAAGATGTAGAAGAAGGAGTAGAAATAGAAGAAAGATGAGATGATGAAGAAGAAGAAGTAAGAGGAGGATAATAATACATTGACAGAGAATAGAGAAAAGGAAGAGTTGATGTTATAGGAAGGGAAAATCTTAATTATAGAAGAATGGTTAAAAGAAAATTGAAGTTTAAGGATGAAAAGTTACAGGAGAAGCTGAATGGAGGAGAAGGAGGAGAAGTAGAAGGAGGAGGTGAAGGAGGAAGAGGTGAAGGAGGAGGAGGATGAGGAGGAGAAGGAGGAGGATGAGGAGGAGCTGGAAAAAGAGAATGATAAAGAGGAGGATGAAGATGAAGAAGATCAACATCAGGTATCAGGAGTCTCCAGTACTAGTTTGTCTATGAGGTGTCTTCCTTGTAGTATACTACTAGCTTTCGACCTCTCACCAACATTCCCTCTTTCTCACTCATGCTCTCTCACTCACTCTACCACTCATTCCCTCTCTTTCACACACACACACTCTCAATCGGTCTTTCTCTCTCTCTTACTCACCCGCTCTCTCTATTTCTCAAACCCCCTCCAACATTGTCGAACTCTGACTCACTCTTTCACCCTCCATCTCTCTCTTCAACTCCGTGCTATTTTCTCTCGTGCGAGTGCGATCATCTTCTTCTTCCTCCTCTACCATTTCTTCTCTTTTTTCCTCCTTCATCTTCTTTTTCTTCTACACCCGCACTGTTGGAATTCCGTTCGGTCTCTCTCACTCAATAAAACACGTTATTGTCTTCATCATGATCTTTATCATCAACGTCTCCTCTTCATTCTCCTCCTCCTCCTCCTCCTCCTCCTCCTTCTCCTCTTTCTTTATTACTATCATCATTGCAATCATTGAGATCATTATTGTTATTATTATTTTTATTGCATCTGTCCGTCCGGCTCTTGTTGTTACAGTGCCATACTCCAAATCTCTAGTTTCTCATGAGGTTGCTTTATTTTATTCGTTCTTATCTTTTCTCATTAATCGTCATTTTACCTAATCTTTTTCTTTTTTTTCCAGTGGCGCTACCATGAGATTGAGTGGGCTTGGGGGCTCAAGCCCTCCCCCCCCCCACCCACCACAATACATGGGTCTTTATCAAAACGGTGATATTTTTCAAGAAAATTGTTTGTGAAATATCAGGCTGAATAGTGTTTGTACATTTTTTTGTAGTGGCGGAAGTGATATTGTGGAAGATAACCATAATAAATAATTAGACGAAGTTGTCATAACCACATTTATTAAAAACCCGTGAAACACTAGTTTCGGTTGTTGCACCATTATCAATCTCAAACAAACTAAAACTAAAGTACAGATTAGCTTAAACCGAGACCTGTCCTGGTAAACATTTTAATAACGGTACTTTCGTGCTTTTCTCGGTTCACCTTGACTGCATCTCAGTAAACTTCAATTTTTAAATTTAATGTTTTTTTAATTCTAGCCTACTAGTGTATTGTTGCTGTTTGTTGCTTTCTATCTGTTCATGGTTATTTTGTTTTTGATTTTATTTATTTTCAAGAGTTGCAGAACAGAGTGATTTTGACACTTTTTTAGCTTGTTGCTCCTCCCGTCAGAGGGCGTGACTTGCTATGGCCTTCAGCCAATCACAGACCTTCAATGAAATTCAAATTATCGTAGGCACTTTCTCCCTCAGTCAATAGTATCATTCCGTGTTTAGTATATTATGATGTTGAAGATCCATCTTGTTCCCACTAATATAATAAAAACTTAAAAAACAATTTTAAGTGGAAATTATGACTCACGTTATGGCGTGACGGCCGTTTCACTCTGTTGTCAAGAGCATTGTCAGACGCACAATGGTTTAAGGTTATCGATGTTCTGACGATGCTCTGACCTTATACCTTCTGACGATGCTCTTGACAACAGAGTGAAACGGCCGTCACGCCATAACGTGAGTCATAATTTCCACTTAAAAGTGTTTTTTAAGTTTTTAGTATATTATGTGTTTATTAAAAGCTACTCTACTTCTTTTTCTTATTCCTGCTTCGTTTTCCTCTACTTCTTCTTCGTCGTCTTCTTTTTCTTCTCTTCTTCTTTTTCCTCTACCTACCCTCCTACATTCTATCCCAGGAGGATTGAATACAAAAAATACTCTTCAAATCTTAAAAAATGTTAAATTTTGCAATAATGCGCACCATCAATGCACTTGATATCTAATTGGCCCATTTAACCTCATCTTGGCATTTTGAAATAATTGATTTTCCTCTCCAGTGGTCCGAGTGTTGATTCAATATCATGCGCACCTAGTGGTGAGTAGTGAACCAATAATTTACCGGCTATCAGAGCAAAGGCCAGTCTGCCGCCCCATAAACCGGGCTAATTGGTCACTAATCATCGCCATGGTAATTAACTTCCGCTAAAAAAAAACTTTTTCAACTCTTTACGGACTATGCATTCCAATTATTATCGACCATTATGTGGTCATACACATTATATACATGATATGACCTAGATTCATGTACAGTAAGATCATAAAATCGACTAATTCTCTTTCTTCTTCCTCCCCCTGCTTCTTCACTCTTCTTCTCTTCTTCTTCTTCTTCTTCTTCCTGCTTCTTCTTCTTACTCATCTTTTTCTTCTTCCTCCTCTTCTTCTTCCTCACCGTTCTTCTTCATTGTTATTATTATTTTCTTCTTCTTATTCTTTTCTTCTTCTTCTTCGTCTTTTCTTCTTCTTTTCTTCTTCTTCTACTTCTTCTTCTCCTCCTCCTCCTCCACCACCTCCTTCTTCTTCTTCTTCTTCTTGTATTTCGTTTTCTTCTACTCCTTCTCCTGCTCGTGCCCTTCTTCATCATTTTCTTCTGCTACACTACAATACTCCTCCTCCTCCTACTCATCCTTCTTCTCCTCCTTCTCCTCCTTCTCCCCCTTCTCCCCCTTCTCCTCCTTCTCCTCCTTCTCCTCCTTCTACCCCTTCTCATCTTTGTCCTCCTTCTACCCCTTCTTCTTCTCCCCCTTCTCCTTCTTCTCCTCCTTCTCACCCTTCTCCTCCAACTCCTCCATCTCCTCCTTCTCCCCCTTCTCCTCCTTCTCCTCCTTCTACCCCTTCTTTTTCTCCCCCTTCTCCTTCTTCTCCTCAATCTCACCCTTCTCCTCTATCACTTCCTTCTCCTTCTTCTCCTCCTTCTCCTCTTTCTCCTCTTTCTCCTCTTTCTCCTCCTTCTCCTCCTTCTCCTCCTTCTCCTCCTTCTCCTCCTTCTTCTCCTTCTCCTCCTTCTCCTCCTTCTCCTCCTTCTCCTCCTTCTCCTCCTTCTCCTCCTTCTGCCCTTCTCCTCCTTCTCCTCCTTCTCCTCCTTCTCCTCCTTCTCCTCCTTCTCCTCCTTCTCCTCCTTCTCCTCCTTCTCCTCCTTCTCCTCCTTCTACTCCTCCTTCTACTCCTCCTTCACCTCCTACTTCTCCTCCTACTTCTCCTCCTTCTCCTCCTTCTCCTCCTTCTCCTCCTTCTCCTCCTTCTCCTCCTTCTCCTCCTTCTCCTCCTTCTCCTCCTTCTCCTCCTTCTCCTTCTCCTCCTCCAGATAAAAAAGAGAGAATCATAAAGAAAGAAATGAAACAGTAATCACAAAACCATATCGTTACTAACACCTGGACCTACGTTATATCATTAACTATAACATAATTATTTAAAATGTAAGAAAAATGAGGAGAGGAAAAAGAATAAGAATAGGCAGGGAAAAAAGAAAATAGAGCAGGAAGAAGAAAAAAAAGAAGCAGGAAGAAGCAGGAAGAAGCAGGAAGAAGGAAAAAAGAAGGAGGAAGAAGAACAACAACAAGAAAAAGAAGAACAAGCCGAACCAGGGACATCGTGATGATGAAGACACAATGACAAACTTATTCTTCTAGATTTAAAGTATTTAATTAGGGTCCAATTTATGATTGGCACAGCCCCAAAAAATGTACCATATACTTTTGTCAACATTAGGATGGAATAATTTAAAACAAATTGAAATCAGTCAGCTTGCAGCCCTCCAAGTAACGGCAAAATGCCGTACGTGCTTTTAACGCGATAAAAAACTCACCGTGTGAACCATACCCGAGAGTACAGCGAAAGATTGCAAGATTCCAGAAGAAAACCGTGCTCTTGTCGGCTTGTTATGAACGCTTCCATAAGAACACGTGTTATTTATCGGGCTGCCAATCTTTTTTGTCGAGTTAACGGGATCTTTTTCTGCAAACTCATTTTGTTTCTCTTTTTCGGAGATAAATTCTTTTATTCCGTCGAAAAAAATTATAACCCAGCACTCCTATAAAGTGGGACTGTCAGCTTCTGTAAATTTTAAATATTATTATCTTCCACGAAAAACAGTGGCTGCATGTATATGATATTTATTATGTTGTTCATGAAGTCGAGACAGACTAAGCGAATTTATTTCCTCACTGGATTCCAAAGTGGTTTCTGTATTCATTCACAATTTAGAAACTTTGTTTTGTTGTTGGAATCTTCAAAATGTATTTTCTTTTTTTCAACTTCATAGCTTGGTTCACGTGATCACATTCATTCGACATGATATATTTTTCAATCTATCTAGTAAACAAAACAATATTGGTCTAATTTTTGTGTAATTTTGGTTTTAATTTGGTGTATTTGGTGCAATTTTCGTGTATTTGTGTGATTTTAGTTTAATTATTGTGTATTTGGTGCAGTATAAGTTTATTTGGTGTAATTTAGGTGTATTTGGTGTCATTTTGGTGTATTTAATACAATTTTTGGGTATTTGTTGTTATTTTTGTGTATTTGGTGTAATTTCTGTGTCTATTGTGTAATTTTGGTCTATTATTAAAAAAATTTAAATTTGTTATTATGTTCATGACTCGCTCCCCCCCCCCCCCCCCCCCGCCCAAAGATAGATAACACGATCCAAAAAGACCACAAAGGGCCCAAACTTGTTACACAAATATATTCAGATTTAGATTCAGATAGCTTTATTTGAGTGAAAGTACAATTTATATGACCACAGACTATAAACCTTTCAATGAATGACATCACCTTGATGTTATACACTTAAAAAGAGGGTCCCCTACTTTACTTCCTGTTTCTCCTCCCCCCTCCCAAGATCTAGTTATGGGCCCAGGGAGCAGATTTTATGAAAAAAGAGGTTTTTTTTCAAAAGTTTTGCTCTTCTCTCAATCGTTCTACTTCCTTTTCATTCCAATGTTTCTTTCCCACACTAATCAGATTTTCAGTCACATCTTTTGACTCCCATGCGTATTGACACGTACTCACTGATATACTGTATAAAAAATAAAAAAGAAGAAAATAGCGGTTATCTCAATCGCACATATTCCCTTCCAATCTCTCTCTCTCTCTCTTTTCACCTTGGTTATCATAGCTTTTTCTTTGATTTTCCATTTGATACGTGACGTCATGCCTGACCGTTTAGCAACGGAGTTGACGGTGACGGGTTCGAGTCCCGTCACTCATAATCGGTCACACCTGTCCTCGTGATCAGTTCCTAGTGACTCTCAAATCAATCCCACACAAAGAACAAAGTAATTGACTTGTGCAGAGTCTTCACTGTAGTCAGAGAGTCCTAACTAGAGTCATTGTGAAATCTCACATGTCAATAAAGGAAATTCTTATCATGGAATTTCTTATATGGGGCGTTATATTAGTTTATTGCTCTTGAAACAAAAAGTTCTATCAATAATTTTCTTAAATTTTTTCCTATTCTATGGTCTCATGAAATATATTTCTGCCTTCCCTATTTCGGTTAAAAAGTTATCCTCTTATAATTCAGCATCTCCTTTTGTTACACAGCATAAATAAAAATATAAGATAAATAATAAATAAATAAGCTTGGATGGCTTGGATTTCTTGCTCCATGACGAACTGCGTTGTTAATATTAACTTTCTAAGCGAATTCAACGACTTGCAGTCAAATTTTCATTAAGAATAAGTAGAATTTACTTACTCTGTGGGCCGAACGTATTCAAATCTTTGAGATCCATTTTCAGAGGCTAAAAAATAAAATAGATCTGAAAATAAAAGATTCGAAAACGTTCGGCCTACAGAGTAAGTAAATTCTACTTATTCTTAATGAAAATTTGACTGCAAGTCGTTGAATTCACTTGAAAAGTTAAACAAGCATTATGCTTATGCTGGTTTTCATCTCATGCAAGATATGCTAACCGAATGTATGTATATGTATTTACACTAATGTTTAGTTATATTGTATTCATTATTTGTAAGTCTGTTCAGAAATAAAGAAAATATCAATGTGAATAATGTAAGGATGAGAATAAATTGATTTTATTTTAGATGAATACAACTTTGAAATAAATTTAACATTCCAGGAATTGTGATATAGCAATAAAATTGGCTTGCTTTGGGAGTAAATTTCCAGCAATTTTAATTGAATATAATATCGGAAATTTTGTTACCGCTGTTACCGTCTGAACGAGAGGTCCAAATTTTTAACATTTTCTGAAGCATTTGGGGCCCTATATCAACAAAAACGCGTCGAATTTTGTCTTCCAAAATTGTCAATCGTCCGTGGCTTATCTGTGTGGACCAAACCATTGATGAGTTGGACCTTCTGTTTTAGGTGGGTTCCGAACAGTGGGTGATTTTACAGTGAGTCATTTTTGCTGGCCATTCCAATCGGTCACCCTGACAAACAGGGCCCAGGAGCTCGTAGCTAATCTCTATCTCATTGAACAGGTACCTGCTATGGCTCACGGCTATCGCTTCCCCAATTTGTAATAGATAATGGAGAACGTGACTCTAGTCTTGACTCTACTAAATATGTTTTGTTAGTCCGAGTCCAACAGATAGAGTTTAACAATATTGAAATGACAGACGGGAGGTGTTTACTGAATCAATTTATAGTTTTAGATCATTGCTGTCTGTCTTAAAAAAGACTGGTCTGTCTTTGAAACTGGTCTTCAAGAGAGTTTAACTTGGAAATAAGTCAGATATGTTTTTATTCAGTGTATTGATAGATAAATATTACTCATAATGTGATTAACTTCATTTAGCCTACAAATGGGAAGTGATAGCCGTGAGCCGTAGCGCGTTCCTGTTAAATCAGATAGAGATAAACTTCTGGGCTCTCTTTGTAAGGATCACCGATTGGATTGGCCAGCAGAAAGAACTCTGCTCTTTGCTGTAAAATCACTTCCTGGTGGTCCGGAAACCACTTGAAATGGTAGGTCCAACTCATCATTTGCCGTCATCCAATGCATTACCCACACACAGGTCTCAAACCAATGTGGGCTTCATCCACATAAAGAAAATTTGATTTAATACATGTAATTGGCATATACATTGATGTATGTTTTAACATCTCGTTCTGGACTCTACTATCATAATTTTTGTTTTGCTTTATATTTGAGTGTGAAGGTTGTCTGCCTCCTAACAAATAAAAAAGTCATTCTATTCAATTCCTCCTGGGTGTACCCTGCGTGAATGAGCGGCGATCAGACAAGTCAAGGTGGTACGGAACACACCTGAAAATGTAGACATCATACATCATACGTCATCAGACATCATACATCGTATCATCCGACTTATTACCCATGCACACAGGTCTCACACCGATAAAAATGGCTCTTTTCACCTCACATTATTTTTCATTCATACAATTTTTTTCGAAATTTAAAAACAAATTTGAACACAAAAAAATGTGAAGAAAAAAAACGCAGGCTGACACTCAGCCCAATAATCCAATATTACGTTTTTTTTATTTTATTGTGTTGAGATCTGCTCTTAAAACATTTAAAATCGTCGCATTATAAAAAAAAAATAATAGAGAGAAACTAGTCATGATAAGATCTGTTGAACAAGTAGAAAAAAACGTAACACATTTCAAGAAATACCGTTTTTGTGAATTGATATTTATAGAAAAATTATTAAAGCAGCTGCAAATGCCTATCAGCACAACTGATGATAATGATAATAAAAACAATAATTATTATTATTATTTAATTCCTCGGGTCCTTGGAAACTCCATCCTATCGGTTTATTTTATGAAAATTCATCGGGTCCTTAGATGCTCCGTTGTATCGGTATATTTGTTGCAGAACTAGTCAATAATCCCACAAATACCCAGCTATCAGAACCGGTACAAGAACGAACGTTTAAAAATGCAATTGTGTTCCAGCTATTAATTTGATATTTTTCACTCTTTATTCAAAGCCCGAAGCTTTCTTTATCTTTGGAACGTTGGCACCCTCCAGGACTGACCAGTTTTCAGATACAGGTCAGCATTTCAGGTTTCAGGTTCAGGTTATCCCGTCTTGGGAACAGACTGCCTGCGAATAATTATATTCTTACTGGACACATCAATCTATTACCTTAAAAAGTGATGTCCAGTGTCCAGTTCTGGGACCCCTATTCAGGTATTTCAACCCTTTTGTGTTGGGGTTTTTAGCAACCTGTTAAAGGGGTGAACACGGTGTCTTTTACCACCCCTAGTCAACATGCCGCCCCTATTATTTTCAAACGGCTCATATCTTCCTTGTGAATCTGAAGTGGGTTTATTGTGTTTGTTTTATTGGAGACCCTCATAAGTTCTTATTTCTTTCTCTCTCTGCCACACTCTGTCTCTCTTTCTTTCAACCTCTCAGTGATTTTCAATCACTTTAGAACGTTTTTTATTGGTATTTGAATTTTATTACAAATTATTATATACTAGTCTATCTCAGTACGAAATTATCAATGTTGAGTCCGAATGGACGAATTTTTGTCCAGACTTCGCCCTTATGTCAATGCTTCAGATAGAATCTCTATGTAAATATCCAATCTTTTCCTCACGTACAACCTATTGTGTTGTTTATTATGTGCTTATACGTTATCAGTCACAATGGAATTTTTTAAATTTACGTAAAGTAATTTTATCTTTATCTTAACTCTCTCCCTCTTTCTCATTCTCTCTCTCTATCTCTCTCTCTCTCTCTCTCTCTCTCTCTCTCTCTCTCTCTCTCTCTCTCTCTCTCTCTCTCTCTCTCTCTCTCTCTCTCTCTCTCTCGGTAACTGAAGAGATATCTATTGGAGAAAATGACTGCGTCTGTCCGGCCTTGAGGTAACCGCATGATCGATAATACTATAATTCCTAAGTTAATTTATCTATTTATTTTTCGAATTCTTTTTTCTAATCTACAAGTTATTTTGAATTTCCTTTCATTTTTTGTTCTAATGTTTACATGTATACATATATATATTTTTTTTTATTTTACTTTTTACTTTATCATCTCATTTGAATTGATTTATCTTACTTAGATAACCCGTATTAGGCAATTGCCGTATTGGACATGTTGAGGTAAAAGTTTAAGTGCAAGAATGGCCCCAATGGCCAAGTCTTCGCCTCTTTGTGTAATTCATCTCTCAGATCCAAGCTCTCTTTTTATTTATTTTGTTAACAATCACATCATTTATTTCTACTGTATAGTACCTTAAAATATATCTGTTGTATTTATAATATTTTCTATTCAAACTATTGAACCATTATGTTAACCTTTCAAAAATCACTGTACATCACTTGAACTATGGGATCTGAGAGTTGCTAATATTAATAATACTGTTATCATTCATATACATTGGAAATTTTCACAAATAAAGTCATCTGAATCTCCTCTTTCTCATTTCCCTCTCCTACTACCTCTCTCTATTTCAACCATTTAAACATAAAGTTGACTTTTCAAAATCATTATATTATGTTAATATTATAACTATTTTCTATTTTATCTCAATAATACTGTAATCATTGTAAATTTGAAGACATCTCAATCTGAACCTGAACCACTCACATTCACACTCTATTTCTCTTTTCTCTCTCCTCTCTCTCTTTCTCTATCTATCTTCCACTTCATCTTCCTACTAGCAGATTGCCAGAGTCATTGAATCTGAATGTCTAGAACCTGACATCACGTATTTATAAATTCAATTCAAAAAATTTTAAATTCCCTCTTCTTCATACTCTTCCTCCTGTTTTATTTTTATTATTATTATTATTATTACTATTATAATTTTTATTATTATTATTAATATTATTTTTCTTTGCCTTTCTCGTTGATGCAACTTTCATAATAAATCACTTGTTTTCTGTTTATTCTCTATTTTCTCAATTAACTTTGTTAACTTTGCCCTCACTGCCACCCACAACAAGTTCCTCTTCATTTGCTTCTATTTCTTCTTCCTATCCGTCTTCTTTCTTTCTATTTCCTCTCATTCCTTCTCTTCTTCTTCTTGATGCTGTTGTTGTTCTCCTCCTCCTCCTCCTTCTAACCCAACTCCTTCTCCACCACCTGCTTCACCTTCTTCTTCTCCTCCAAATCCTCCTTCTCCTACTCCTTCATCTCCCCATCCTTTTTCGTCGCCTCCTGCTCCTCCTCCTCCTCCTCCTCCACCTCCTCCTCCTCTTCCTCCTCCTACCCCACCTCCTTCTCCACCACCTGCTTCACCTTCTTCTCCTCCTTCTCCTCCTCCTCTTCTTCCTCCTTCTCCTCTTTCTCTGCCTTTCTCCTCCTTCTCCTCCACCTCCTCCTCCTCCTCCTCCTCCTCTTCCTCCTCCTCCTCCTCCTCCTCCTCCTCCTCCTCCTCCTTCTTCTTCTCCTTTACCAGCAGTAAAAAAACCTTCAACTCAACAACTCCAATATGAAACCTTGACTTCAATATTTAACCACTACTAAAACAATAAAAATTAAATATTCCTATAAATAATATTCCAATGTGTACAAACTATACTATCGAACAAATACATATTCAATACTGTTCAAATACGATTCCATCTATAGTATTTTGGCAGTAAACGTTAAAGGTTATCAATGCCTTTAATAAGAGAGCCTACTTTTAGTAGAATGAGAAGGAGAATGATGAATAAACATCACTTGTCTTTCTCACTAACTCTTTCTCACAATTTGTCACTATTTCTGTCTCTCTCTTGCTATTTCACGCACAATCTCTCTCACTCTAGCACTCTCTTTCACTTACTCACTGTCTCACAATTTCTCACTTACTCACTCTCTCTCTCTCTCTCTCTTGTAGATTGAGTGTAAGACACTGTCCCTAACTTCGCCTTTTCATGCAAATGTATCATCTAGTCTTTTATATGCCATATTAATATCATTTTCATTCATAATTTCATGTTTATGTAATAAGGAATTGATAATTTTTTATGTAATGATACTTGGGGGCGATGCCTATATATTGAATTTTATACTAGTAGCTGTAGAATTATTATTTGTATGAATAAAGCAATCAATCTCTCTCTCTCTCTCTCACACACACACACATTTGTATAAAAAACGATAATCTAATTTAATCTCTCTCTTTCTCTCACTCTCTATCTCTCTTTTCCAATCTCTCACCTATATCACTCACTCTCTTCCTCACTGACCCTCTCCTCTTCACTCATTCTATCTCTACCTTTCTCGCTTACTCTCCCCTCCTATCACACCTTCTCTCTCACTGTACCTTTTTCGCTTTCTCTCCTCTCACTTTCTCTAACTCTACTCTATCTCTACCTTTCTCACTTTCTCTCACTTAACTACTGTTAAGAAGATATGGAGTTTAATTTGAAATTTTATTCACAAGAGAACAGTTTATTTATTTATTTTTTGCTTCTTAAAGTGATTTTTACGATTCAAGTGAATTTAATATGAAACATTTATAACTTTATGAACTTTCGATATGGACAGATTATTTTGAAAAGGAAAAGAAAATTTTTTTTTATCGTGTAATGCTATATTCTTTTTTATTTTAATTTTGATGAAATGAAGTAGACTACTAAATTATGCTATGTAACTGTGTTGGCCTGGTTAGGTGTTAGAGGGAACCAAATGGTTTCAACCTTGCCAGGAGAAAAATAAAACAAACAATCAATCAATCAATCAATATCTCTCTCTCTCTCTCTCTCTCTCTCACTCTCTAACTCTACTCTCTCTCTTTTTTCTTTTTTCTATATATCATATTAATATCATTTTCAGTCATAATTTCATGTTTGTATATAGTTAAACAGTTTATGTAATAAGTAACTGATAATGTTTTATGTACTAATACTTGGTGATGCCTATATATTGTATTTTATACTAGTAACTGTTCAACTATTATTTGCATGAATAAAGAAATCAATCAATCTCTCTCTCTCTATCTCTATCTCTCTAACTCTACTCTATCTCTACTTTTCTCACTTTCTATCTCTCTTCTTACTCTCTCCCACTCGCTCTCACTCTAACTCTACTCTCTCTCTTTCACTCTCGCTCCCTCACTCTCTCTCTCAAACTCTACTCTCACTCTCTCACACACACTCACTCTCACTCTCTCTACCTCTACCTCTTTCTCTCACACTCTCTCATACATGAATTTACATGAATAAAGATAGATCATCTAATCTAATCTCTCACATTCTCTCCCTCACATTCTCTCCCTCACATACACAACATTTCTTACTCTCTCACTACCAGTCACTCTCCTCTCTTCTTTCACCTCTTCACACACTCTCTCTATTTCGCACTCTCTCACTCTCTTTTTCTCTAATTCTCCAACTCGCTACATTACAAACGAGTTACCCTTGACACCCATACTGTCCCATTGTATTTATTAAGCGCCATGTTGTATTTCTAGCTATACAAAGGAAGGCATGCATCGTACCCCATTCAGTATCGACTCTAATAAACTTAATATTTATAGTTTATGTTTTCGAGCATTGTAGCCATAAATTCGTTTACAAGCCTACTACACTGGAAATCAGCTGACATTGCGCCTTTATTACAAATCGGTGATCTGGTGTGGTCCCAGGTCTTTTAATACACTACCACTTAAAGCTTGAAGGAGTGCTACGATTTAATATTATCAGACTATTAAGATGGTGTAATACTTGAAACATGAGAACAGGATCTTGATTTTTATTGCAGTGTTGACATAATTTTATCAGCCGTTGAAATTAGGTTAGTACAGTTTTGTTTTTTCCTACAAGTGCTCGTAAAGTAGTTCTTTACGTACTGAAAACTAATTGTAAAATACCTCTTTACTGCTCCGCAAGCGGTAAAGTACTTTACGCTCGCCAGCTGTTTTCTTTACGCTTCTGTTTTCATTTTGATGTCTTCTCATTGGTGGATCACGCAATCCGTGAAATTCTCATAACCTCAAAAATGGCTTACGCTAACCAAATCCGCGCATGGTCTGTGATGTTACAAACTACAAGCTTTCATTGTGTTGGAATCCAGAACTACAGTTTTAGGAAAAATATTGTATGCAATTCGCGCGTGAAGCTTCTTTATCGCTCTCGCAAAATTACTGCGCTCCGCTATGCGTCGCGCAGTAAATGTTTTGGCTCAAGCGATAAAGTCGCGCTTCACGCTCTTAATACATAAATAACTATTTTAAAACTAATATAAGTGTTACTAGTACTAAGACTAACGATCAGTTTTTATAAATTATTTAATTTGAAGTTATTACCAGAAGATCCTGGGTGGATTCTTTTTGTTTAAATTTAATTTAAACATTTTGCATGACAACTAATAAATAGAATGGATACTTCCACTGAGCACTACTAATACGGTTTTGTTGAGAAATTAATACTCAACAACAGTGAATTAGAGCAAATCGTTGATAATTTCCCCTTAAAGTTAGCCCAGGAGTTACTTCTACGCATGCGCTGACATGAACGTTGACTGCAAATAACTATTATGAATTCACAAAAAAAAACATGGCGGGCCTGCTTCCCATATTAATTTGAGTAGCTTATATTTTTACTTGTATCAGGAATTTTTTTTCGGAGAATGAGGCTCACACAGGTCTGAGACCTGTGTGGCAATGAGTTGGATAACGGTGGTTGATGATCTGGTCCCTACACTTTCAGGTGGGTTCCGAACCACCGGGAAGTGATTTTACTGCAGATAACAGTCTTTTTCGGTAACCAAACCAAATAGGCCTATCGGTTTCTCTTTGCCATAATAATGTAGCTGGTAGGCCAAAATAAACATGTAGACCTATATAAGTAATATATATGTAAATATTCATATATAATTAGTCATATTATAATGAAATGCACCACAAAAGCTACCTAGTGAATGCAGTTTCATTTACCTTTATGTTGAATACAGTTTGAATTCGATGTTATTGTGACAATGGGGTAATGCATCAAATCAAAACCTTGATAGGGTGTTTAAGATCCAAAAGAAAGCTGTTCGGTGTAATGAAAGAGAAAATAGATTAGATTTATGCAGACCCGTTGTTCAAGAGACTTGGTCTCCTAACTGTACCCTGCTTATATGTGTATGAAGCTACTTTATATGTAAAAACGAATGATATTAACCAAAATATTGACATACACGATTATAATACAAGAAGACGAGGAGATTATCACTTGGTGAGTCACAATAGTGGCTTATTCAAACAAAAACCTAGTTATATTGGTAGGAAATTCTACAACAAGTTACCGCAGTTTTTGAAGAGTCTTGAGGATATAGAAATATAAAAAAAACAATTGAAAAAAATATTTAGTTGATAAAACTTTTTATAGTGTAATTTCACATCAAAATTAAGCCTCACCTCAACTAGGCTATCTAATCTAGTAATTATGGTGACTAGTGTATAAGATTGTATGATTGTTGAACTGACTTGTCTTATACTCTACTACAACCGGAGTCTCAAAGATCTACAAAAAAAAAAAAAAAAAAATGGATATTTTCTTTATTTCTAAACAGACAACTAAGTAATGAATACAATATTCATACATATAAGTTTAAATACATAAATACGGTAAGCCTGTCTTACATGGGATGAAAACCAGCATAAGCATAATGCTTGAGCGCTAACAGTGAGTTGAAAAAAGTAACTTTATACTTTTATTTATGCTGCGTAAAATAATGAGAAGCTCCTGATGACTTGAAAATAGTTGAATGACCTATTATGATTTATTATTTATTTTAATTTCTTGTGTTGATTATTCAAATATTACCTATTTATTTAGGTATTATAAAATAATAAAATAATTGAAATGTAATCAAAATGGTTCAGATAACCTCACCTTCCCGTCGCATTCCCATTTTGAGGCATTTTTTTAACCGACAGTACTGGCATTGATTCCTATGGTGTTGGTCTATGGGACAATTTCTTGAACCTCTACACGAATACGTCAGGTTCCGCCTTACACTCCTCTTGAAGAAACTTTTACATCCTGTAACAGAAAAAGACAATTCTACAATTAGAAAAGGTATATTGATGTAATTTTTTGGATGTTTGTTAGTCATGCAAATCATGCCAAACGTGCAGAATGAAATAAAAACTGAGATGTACAGTTCAACATCTATTTAACAGACTTCCAGATAACGAAATTCTCTACAAAAAGAATTCTTATGAAGTCCCTTGTAATTGCACTCTTGGGAAGACGACCTTTCATTAACGATTACCTCTCTAGAGCGAATCTTTCGCTTGAATGATCTACTTCATTATATATGAGTTCAAAAGTTGTTATACAAAAAATATTTAGGATCAATGTTTATAATTATTATGGAATATTTCCTTAAGAGGCCTTAATACCTTTGGAAAAAACACTAAAATAAGCACTTCGTAGTTTTCTGTTTCGGACGCTATTTTTGAAGCTAGAGATACGTGAATGGTGTCAAATTGTAGATAAATATTGCTAGAATGGTCGTATAACCTCGGAATTTGAATATCACTCACCATTTTTTTATAATTACATGTCAAAGTTCATAAAAGTTTAACGGCTCATAGGGCTGTAATAGAGTTCAAAATTCGAAATTCGGAGGTTATACGACCATTCTTTAGATCTTTCTGCACAATTTGGTACCATTTTCATCATTATTGGATTGAAAATAGCGACCGAAACAGAAAACTACGAAGTGCTGTTTTTGACTCTAGAGGAGACTCTTCATTGCAAGACCTAATGCTGCTACTAACCATTCCATCGAAAACCGAATATTGCACTCACACACTGCCTTGCAGGCCGTCGCATAAACACACACAAGCGCATGCACGCATTTAGGCGCCAGACAATGTTATCTCGGGATATAACAATATTGAGATTCAATGCAGCTGAAGATAGATGATTTGAGTAAGATGAGTAGATAATGGAATGTTAGATGAGTTGATATGTAACCGAAACCATTCACGCTGACTTTTTAGTGAATCCAGTGGAATTTTTTTCGCGTAATAATTCACAAAAAGTGCGTGATCTTCAATAACCTTATGTTACAGGAGTACAGTAATAATAAGACAAATGTGTGTGAAAATATAATTAATTAACTAATTAAAAAGAAGCATAATTTTCATACTGTATCTGAGCAAATGAATAATAAGACTAGAAGTTGTCTCAACCACATTTATTGAAAACCACGGGATACTAGTTTTGGTTGTTACCATTATAAATTTCAAACAAACTAAAAGGTTAAAAACTAGTAGGTGAAAATGTAACCCTTTTGTTTTACTTATTACCCCAACAGGTTTCATCGTTTCTGAAAATTTTTATTATTATTATTATTATTATTATCTAAATAACTAATGCATAATATTGGGAACAAACAAGGACAATTTTTCCAACCAAAAATATGTAATCGTTCTTTAAACTGCCTCCTACATGGTAACTCACAACTTGTAAGTTGTGTTCTCCGGTGCAAAGCAGGTAATTCTTCGTCCATAGGCCGGCTGCATTTGAAACTGTGCGCAGCTCAGCGGGTGATGATCATTCCATTATTTGAAGCACAGTTATGAGCCGCCACAATAGGCGGATAGGTTTCTTGGAGGCCTTGAAGCCCCTTTCAACTATTAAAACGCACTCATAATCGGCCGTGCTAAATATTTAATAACTCTTAATCGGTTCCTGACACTCTCTTTCTCTCTCACTCTGTTACGATCTCTCACACAATCTTTCTATCTTTCTCACACAATCGCACGCTCTATCTCACACTCTGTCTTGTTCTAACACTTACTTACTCACTCTACCCATTCTTTCTCAGTCACCCTCAGTCAAGCTCTCTCACTCATTCTCTCACAACTCTCAATCACCCTTGCTGATACTGTCACTAAACGCTCTCTCTCTCAATCACTCACTCTCTCCTTCATTTTCTTTCTTTATTCTCGTTTTTTCTTTATTCATATATTTTCCTCCCTTTTCTAATCCTTTCTTCCAATTTGCTTCCACTCATTTTATCTGACCACTTTCTACTAATTTAATTCCTTGCTATTGCGCTCTGATGCTTTTAATCTCATCATTCTCTTTTTTCTCTCTTCTATTGTATCATTAAGTATTGTATCTCTTTTTTTCTAAGTCCGTTGTATCATTTGTTTCCCAGTTATTCATTTTTCTTTTTACTTATTTTTCTGCTACATAAATTTCATGAGTTATGTTTCATAATTAACAAATCTTTTTTTCTTTTAATCAATCCTTTTAGTTTATTTCAACTATAATTACTTAATGTAATGTAATATTTTATATTTTTGGATATATTTTTTACTGTTTGTCATAGGTCTTACTAGACCTGGCAACGTAAGATGTATTAAAAAAATATCAAATATCAAATATATCTCTCACACACTCTCTCTTCCACTTTCGAGTACTTCCAAATTATTGGCAGATCTTTCTGCTTTTCCTTTTTCTACACCATATTTCATTGTTCTTTTTACCTTCTCCAGCTTCTTACTAACTCTTCCTTTCTTTTGACAAATAAATTTTCCTTCTACTTCTGTCACTTCTTCTTCTTCTACTTCTACTTTTACTTCTTCAACGCCTCCCTCCTCTTCCTTCTTCTTCCTCTTCATCCTTTTTCCTCTTTCTTCTCTTTCTTCTCTTGCTTCTCTTTCTTCTCTTCCTTCTCTTTCTTCTCTTTCTTCTCTTCCTTCTCTTCCTTCTCTTCCTTCTCTTCCTTCTCTTCCTTCTCTTCCTTCTCTTCCTTCTCTTCCTTCTCTTCCTTCTCTTCTTCCACTTCTCTTTCTTCTTTCACTTATCCTCTTCTTCCTTTACTTTCACTTTTTCATCTTCTTCCTTTTTTCCTCTTCTTCCTATTCTTCCTCTTCTTCCTCTTCTTCCTCTTCTTCCTCTTCTTCCTCCTCTTCTTTCTTCTTTTTCCTCTTCATCCTCTTTCCCCTTCCTTCTACTCCTTCTTTTCTTCCTCTTCTCTCTCTTCTTCCTCTTATCCTCTTCTTCCTTTACTTCCACTTTTTCCTCTTCTTCCTTTTCTTCCTCCTCTTCCTTCGTCTTCCTCTTCATCCTTTTTACTCTTCCTTCTCTTCCTTCTATTTCTTCTCTTCCTTCTATCTCCCTCTTCTTTCTCTTATCCTCTTCTTCCTTTACTTCCACTTTTTTATCTTCTTCCTCTTCTTCCTCCTCTTCTTCCTTCTTCTTCCTCTTCATCCTTTTTCCTCTTTTTTCTCTTCCTTCTATCTCCCTCTTCTTTCTCTTATCCTCTTATCCTCTTCTTCCTTTACTTCCACTTTTTCATCTTCTTCCTCTTCTTCCTCTTCTTCCTCTTCTTCCTCTTCTTCCTCTTCTTCCTCCTCTTCTTCCTTCTTCCTCTTCATCCTTTTTCCTCTTTTTTCTCTTCCTTCTATCTCCTTCTATCTCCCTCTTCTTTCTCTTATCCTCTTCTTCCTTTACTTCCACTTTTTCATCTTCTTACTCTTCTTCCTCTTCTTCCTCTTCTTCCTCTTCTTCCTCTTCTTCCTCTTCTTCCTCTTCTTCCTCTTCTTCTTCCTCTTCTTCCTCCTCTTCTTCCTTCTTCTTCCTCTTCATCCTTTTTCCTCTTTTTTCTCTTCCTTCTATCTCCCTCTCCTTTCTCTTATCGTCTTCTTCCTTTACTTCCACTTTTTCCTCTTCTTCCTCTTCTTCCTCTTATCCCTCTTCTTTCTCTTCTTCCTCTTCCTCCTCTTCTTTTTCTTCTTCTTCATTATTTTCTTCCTCTTCCTCTTTATCATTTTCTTCCTCTTCTTCCTCTTATCCTCTTCTTTCTCTTCCTCCTCTTTTTCCTCTTCTTCTTCCTCTTCATCTTTATAATTTTCTTCCTCTTCTTCTTCCTCTCCTTTTCCCTCGTTTTCCCCACCCTGTTCCTCTCTACTTACTGCTTTCCAGACTCTTATATCTATTTTATGAACGGTGTCTTAGATAAACGTACTTATTGCCGAGAAAAAATATATTTTTTTAATATAAACATATCTAATAATAAAATATAATATACATAAAAGAAAATGATTTCAAAGATCACTGCACATTCAGCATCCACTTGTTGAATTAAGTTCGAAAACAAACAGTCCTTCCTCAAAAACAACAGATAATTTCCCGTTCTTTATAAACGAATCCCGAAATTCTTGCCCTGTTTATGCTGGCACCAATCCCAGTCAACTCTGCTGAAATCTTCAGACAACCACTCCAACACAGGAGGAGGAAACACAGCCTTATGACGGTTTATTACGGCTGAGCGTGTTAAAGGATAAACGGCAAAGGACGAAAGGACATGAATGTCCTCACCACAAGGACTCTTGCCTCAGCCATAACGTGGCCACAACAAAAGGACCTGCACCTCATGCCAACATATTTGAAGCGGCACAATATATTCATAGTATGTAAAGTACTGCTTCTCTATACCTATTTATATAGTCCTACACCCATATAATTCCATATCTCTATATCTATATAATATCCCAAGACAAGCGTACAACACAATAGGTGCTAACTTATAGAAGAGCCCTCTTCCCTATAGCTATAGTAATAGAGCCAATATAAATGGATGTATATATAGCTGCTTGGTAATCACTATATCGTTAAAACCGGAGCAGACAATCGCTGTTATAACAACAATGAAGCACACTGTAAAGTCCCCCCACACTTACTGCTACAATGGGGCTTGAAAGTATTAAGTATTGCGGCTACTTTGTCACTTCCGTGTGCTTAAAGCTGGCTAACTTAATCAGCGCTTTGTTAAGCACCACTGAACTTGAAGAAATGCTAAAAACAAGGAAAAATGAGTTGGGAGGTTGTTGAAAATAGTGTTTAGAAGTGGGGGTTGGAAGTTTAAAACGAGTAAAATACCTTGGTGGTGGGGGGGGGGGGTGTAATGGGAGGAGTGTAGAGATATAGTCTAAATATGGAGGTTGAAATTTTGAAATCAATAAAATATTAAGAAATTGTTTTTTTTGTGGGGGGGGGGGGGGATTACGACTCCGGTTATGGAGTTTGAGACAAGTCAAGTCAGATCAAAAATTATAAACAATGTTATCATTTTTATTCCAAGTTACCACAATTACAGTTTAAATTAGTTGAGGTGAAGCTTAATTTGATCTCAAAGGGAGTCCCTTATGTACACTATAAAACGCTTTTGTCTACGATTACGTTGTAGACATAATAAATTAGAAAGCGTTGTCAATAGAGCTTACTTCATTCCATGGTTTGTTAAAGTAGTGTTTAAAAGAAGCTATTACAACACTATTGCCTTTTTTCAGTATAAATCTAGACCAATCAAAATTCAGGATTTCTTCAAAACCATGTCCAATTCACATCAGCTGGCCCAAACATTTTGAAACCAATTCTAATCTCAATTCGGAACCAAACAACAATAAACATGCATACCAGGTTATGTTGATTTAGGTTTGTTATCGGATTGATTGGTGAGTTCAATTCAACGAAATATCATGTTGATAATTGTAGATAAAATATTGTAAGCAACTATTTTGCCTGTAAGTTATGTTTAGGACACTCGTTTCACTCATGAAAAAAATTAAATTACATCTAACTTGCAGTTTAAAAGCAGTCTTATCAATCTTTCTCAGACTGGTATGGTGTTGAGTTATTCAAAATTAATCTCCTTTTCCTAAAAAAGAATTGTGAATTATTGTCCTTCAAGGTGAAATTTTTCGTGAAACAGCCTAAGATTTTGATTCTAATTTGAAATTTTGTAAAAAGCATTTTTGGGCAATAGCCTGTTGTATTCACATTGATTGTATATTAGTTCAATGAATAAATAAATAATACAATCATTGCACCAACTACTACTATATCAACTACATATTTTCTGAAATATTTTAATATATTTATTGAATCTTGATACGTATCTTCCTATAGGTTAATGACTAATAAATCACCATCATCCAACTCATTACCCACGCACAGGTCTCAGACCTATGTGGGCTTCATCCTCAAAAAAAAGTTTCAATTTTTCCCCTTCCTAAACTTTCTACTTTACAAATCACCCTATTTATGATTAAAAATCACCCTATTTATCGATTTGTTTTTCCACCAGCCATACGAATGTAATACAACAGCGTAAAGGGGTGTACTCAGCCAAGGCATGGTGGAATGTAGAGATGGGTCGTACTAGGTTTTTCTGATACTAAGTATTCCGAGTACTAGTACGTTCTAATACCTATTCCAAATAACTGTTCCAAAATACTAGGTAGTATTTTATATTAGCCAGTTCGCCAGAGTAGATGTACAAGAGTACACGTACAAGAGAGTATCGTACTGCGGTACAGGTACTGTTTCTCGCGTTAAATACAGCACGAATCTTTATTACTCGTGTTAAATACAGCACGAATCTAATTATTGAGTTGCTCTCAAATGTGCTGTAGCGAAATGAGACGCGGACGGCAAGACCTTGAGACGCTTGAGTAACAAACTACTTTTTAGTACTCGTACTCAAGTACTCAAGAAGTATTTCTACTGGAAAAGTACGCGCGTACGCTATACGCAACCAAAGACAATCTAGACGCATGCGCCTACAATCGAGTATAGTGAATAGAGAGAGAGAGAGTGAGCGTGAGAGTGAGCGAGAAAGAGCGAGTGAGTAGTTGAATAGTTCTATAACGAGAAATGAGCTATTAATAGCTACTGTACAACTGCAAATTACAAAGCTCCACTCCCACTCCGTAAATTGGAGTGGGGACTTGAAGTCGCGTAGTTTACTAGCTTCTAGAAATACTCACAGATATCTGAGTATTTTGTTCTTCGAATACTAGGTGCTAGTCCGTACGTTCAAATACTCAGTAAAAATACCTGTTCCAGTAAATACGCCTCATCTCTAGTGGAATGATACATGGTGTGTCATTCCACCATGCAGTTAAGGGGGGTTCCCAGGTCCGAACATCCCCCCCCCCCCCCATTGGTAATGACTCAAGTACAAGATAGTATTAACTTTAGCTCATAATAAAGGGTTTTGGCATAAAATAAAAGGATTTATGTCAAAAAAAAACGCTCAAAATGCGGATTGAGGACCGGATGTGTGATGAGCGATATGCTATAGGCTACAATATTCACTACGATCTTAAGTAATAACTGTAGATGAGCAGAAGAGACCTCTCACAATGAGTTGTTTACTATTGTGGGGGATTGGTTGCTCTCCGTAGAGGAGGCAAAGCAGTTGGCTGGTCACACTCATAACGGTTTATCTCATTACTGGACACAACGAGTTAGCGTAGGGATCAACCATTCATTGCCCTTCTTCCTTTCATGCCAATTGGCATTTAGTAGAGTTACCGTGTTCACTATCAGTCCCTCTCTTTTTCTCTCGCACACTCTCTCTACATCTGTCACACTCTCTCTCTTTTTTTAAGTCTGTCACTCCGTCAGTCTCTCTCTCTTCCTCTACGTCTGTCACTCAGTCTCTCACACTCTCTCATTCTCTCTCACATTCGTACTCACTCTCATTCACACTCTTTCTCACTCACTCTCTCTCTTTCATTGTTATATGCATCATTATAATCATTTGTTAGATGCATAAAATCAATGTTTTCTTAGTTATTATATTATGAAAAAGTTATTCCTCAAATTCATTGCAAAGGCATACTATATTTAATTTTTAATACTGTTAATTTCATTTAAATAAGTTACATTGTTAAGTTACTTGTCATAAGTTACTTTAGCTTTATTGATTTTTTTCCTTTTCATTTTTATGATTTTTTTTATTTTTCATTTTGTTATTATTTTAATTCAAATTTTTGTTTATTACTTGCGCAGATGCTGTAGAATTATTCATTCTTTGAAAAAATTGTAATGTATTTTGTGTTTCAATAGGTACTAGCCTTGAAACAATTGTACAATAAATATTCTATTTCTCTCACTCTATCTCTCTCTCTCTATCTCTCAAAATAGGTTAGGTGTAAGAGAGGGACACCGTCCCTAACTTCGCCTTTTCATACAAATGTATCACCAAGCTTTTTTCCTTTTTTTTGTATATATCATATTAATATAATTTTCAGTCATAATTTCATGTTTGTATATAGCTGAAAAGTTTATGTAATAAGTAACTGATAATGTTTTATGTAATAATACTTGGTGATGCCTATATATTGTATTTTATACTAGTAACTGTCCAACTATTATTTGCTTGAATAAAGAAATCAATCAATCAATCAATCAATCTCTCGGTCAAGTATTGATGAGAAGGATATCCTTGAATATCCTCTTCCAAGAATGGACATTAATATGTCCAAACTTCGCCGTTTCATGTAGATACATCACAATCATATTATCGTTATCAAATTATACGAGTACCTTACATTCATATCGTTGAATAATTCTCCAGTTAAGCTTTGTAAATTCAGCGAACAATTACAGTACTTATATATTTTCTTAACAATCATAATCAAGAATCTAAGACTGTGCATTTTGTAATCTACATGAATAAAGTAAATAATCTAATCTAATCTCTACTGGTTAAGTGTCAAGAATGGACGAATCATTGTCCAAACTTCTCCATTTCATGCAATTGGCTCACTTGTCATTACCGTGGTTAACATCTTTAACATCATACAAATAAGATCTTTGTCAATAATTTCTACCACTATAAAAAAATAGCATCATTCTTTTTCTTTGGTTATCAACCCGGAGGTTGGTTTGCAGCAACACGCCACTCCGTCCTTCTGTCAGCTTTCCTCCTGGCAAGGTGTGTTGCTGATTCTTGGGATATCTTGTGTGATCTTTAGTGGAGTGGTTTCCTGTTGTCTTCACCATCCTATGAAGTTCTACCGCTTTTAGGAGCAATTTTTCACTCCAAGAACAAGAGGGTGCCCTATCTAAGTTTACAATAGTATCTACCTATGTGATGTTGATAATTTTGTTTTTAAATAATAATTATATGCAAAATTTGTAAATTCACATGAATAAAGAAAGATAATCTAATCTAATCTTTCTGAATCTCTCTCACGCTCTGTCTCTGTCTCGATCAATCTATTTTTGTTTCTGTCTTTCATCCTTCTTATTCTTTTTTCGATTCTTCTCCGAATTCTAATTCCATGCCCTCTAGGCCTCTAGAATCCTGCAGGGTCCTGGTACACATTGCGAGTTCAATCTCTGAATTTGTGAATATGTGATAAGTTATATATATCATACATACGTATACAATATCTGTAATATATGAGTTCTTCAATGCATAAATCTTATTCTTAACATATTTCAAACTATTTTTCCCAGTGAAGTCTTCAGAGATTCTATGAGTCTTCAAAAATTGTCTATGTAAACTAACCTCAAAGTTTTGGAAAATGTGAACAATTCAAACTTCGCAAAGAGAAACGTTTTGGACTCAAAAGAAAGAAAAAGAAAGAAGCAGATGGATTCGAAGAAGAAGGAGAAGACGTAGGTTAAGGAGGAGGTGGAGGAGAAGGAGTAGAAGGAGGAGGAGGAATACAAGGTGGAAAATGAGGAGGATGAGGAGGAAAAGGAAGAAGGAGAAGAAGAACATTTAATTAAGGAAGAAGTACATTAACATTTAAGAAGAATATTCAGAAGAACGGAACCTTTGTGTTTTGCAAATAACAGATTGATTGGTGGAATCATTCTTATGTGGAATTAGCATAGTAGAGGATATACCCCAGTTATATTAGTATACCAGTTAATAATTTCAATATACCTTGTGGTAAACCAACCACCCTGTCTTACATATATCTTCTCAGCTTCTCACTCCTAGCAGGTCTTATTACAAATCATCATCATCATCATTAATCATGAATGTCATTAGGACCGAAGTGGAATCATCTTGCAAGGAAAGTTCAAGTAGAAATCTCATCGAGTGATTCTGTGGCAGAAACTCACTTATGCAGAAATGAAGTTAGTTACCTATCAGACTAGCATACACGTATTTCCCGCTCTTCTCCAGCCGCTGGAGAGGATCTTCTCCAGACCATGCCATCCTCCCCCCCTTCGACACCCACCCACCCACCATACTTGTTTTCTTCCGGAGATTGAGGCTATCGCATTCATGCTTGAGAAAGTCCAACCAACCATCGTCTATCGCACTCATTTTCTCATTCCATCTCTTTTCATCCGTTATTCTTTATCTCGTGTTATGCGCTCATCTTCTACCACCGGCTTGAATATTGATTAAGAATATTCAGTACTGCTTTCTTCTTCATCATCATCATCATCATTATCATCATCTCATCTCATCTTCATCTATTTCTTCATCTTCTTCGTCTTCTTCCTCTTCTTGCTCTTTCCTCCTCTTTTTTCTTCTTATTTTTCTTCTATTGCTATTTTTTTCTTCTTTTTCTCCTTCTCTTCCTTCTCCTTCTTCTACTCCTCGTTCTCGTTCCCCATCATCATCAATTTCTCCTTCGTTTTCTCCTCCTTCTGCTTCCTCTTCTTCTCCTCTTCCTTCTCCTCCACCTATAAACCCTCCTTTTACTCCTCATGCACCTTCTTATCCCTCTCCACCTCTCCCACCTCCTCCTTCCACTCATCCTTCTTCACCACTTCTTTCTCCTCCTCTTCCTTCTCCTGCTCCTCCTCCTAGTCATATTTTCTTCCTTCTTCACGATCATCTTTTTTCTCTCTGCCACCTTCTTTTTCTTCTTCATCCTCTTCTTCTTCTTGTTCTTCTTCTTTTTATTCTTTTTCTCTTTCTCCTCCTTCTCCTTCTCATCTTTCTCCTCCTCCTACTCCTCCTTCTCATCTTTCTCCTCCTCCTCCTCCTCCTCCTCCTCCTCCTTCTCCCCTTCCTTCGTCTCCTTCTTCTCCTTTTTCTCCATCGACATCTTCTTCTTCTCTTTCTCCTCCATCTTCTTTCTTATCCTTCTTCTCCACCTCTTCTTCTCTCCTATGTTATTCTTCTTTTTCCTCATCTTCTTCTTCTTCTTCTTTCCCTTTTCCTCTATCTTTTTCTCCTTCTTCTTTTTCTCCCGTCCTTCTCTTTTCCTCCTTCATCCTGTCACTTCCTGATACTAAGTGCTCATAAAGCGACGAGATTCCGTTGCAGTAATTTGCTATTGAGTGAAATCAGGCAAGTACAGTTTTGTTTAAAAGTCGACTCTTTATAATCAAAGGCGTAGACACGGTTAGGTTCCACCCCGGTTCACCCTACCCCCCCCCCCCTCCATCAATGGCATGGCTCAAACACTTTAATATAGAATTCAATTTGACGCACAGAGAGCAAAAAAAAAGGTTTCATGTCTAGGAACGCTCAAAATACGGTTTTAGAGAGGTTAATTTCCAAATTAGCAGGTATCTGTTCAATCAGATAGATAAGCTGCGTTCTCGTAGGTCCCGTT
The DNA here is from genome assembly GCA_948455865.1 of Conomelus anceps. Taxonomy (NCBI): domain Eukaryota; kingdom Metazoa; phylum Arthropoda; class Insecta; order Hemiptera; family Delphacidae; genus Conomelus; species Conomelus anceps. The sequence goes on from OX418216.1 coordinate 150,955,216, forward strand.
TGTAACGGTGACCGATTAGATTGGCCAGCAAAAAAGACACTGTTCTCTGCTGAAAATCACTTCCCGGTGGTTCGGAACCCACCTAAAACTGTAGGTTCAACTCATAAATCACCATCATCCAACTCATTACCCACGCACAGGTCTCAGACCTATGTGGGCTTCATCCTAAAAATAAAAAAAAAAAAATTGTTCAATAGTAATTGCTCATCCTCGCATCATTTGTCTTGCTTACAAGAAAAAGGATCAATAATTAACTTTATTTCAAGACAAAAGAAAATTTTAAGAAATTATATTGAATTATTAAAGAAATGAATCTTAATATTACCATAATTAGTTCATTTCAATATTAGAATATCATTGTCTGCAATATTAATATATAATAACTTTTATTATATATTAATTATAATATATAATTACATCAAGATCCATCAGAAAAAGCAGATATAAGAGTTGAAGTTCCCGTTAGCATTCAAATACTGGACAAGGTCAATTGCAATGACTCAATAATTCTACTACTTTCAGAGAAAAATCGTCGATGTAACATTCATATATGAATTTTGAGCTAATTTTGAAGAGAAAAATAATAGAAATAAGTCAAACCAATGAATACAGATACTATAGTATCTGTATTCATTGGTCAAACCAAGGTAGAATTGAGAGAGAACCCAATAAGCCTGTAAGGATTGCCACGGTTATGCCACAAAACCTTCAATAACGGCATTTTAAATATCCGGTCGAAAAATCCGTTCAAAATATCAATTGAATTAACCAAAAAACTGTCAAAAAATATATGCTAGACAGATATATATAGAATATAATATATTTAATATATATATATATATACGAAAAAAGGAAAGTCATAAGCAACAGAAAATGCCCTTACGGAACGCCCATTTTTGAATTTTCTATAGTTTGTGATAGTCAGTATCAAAATTAATTAAATTTTCATGCAATCGTAATGCGCAGTCACGAGCGCTCAAGACTGCGCTTGGATGGGTGACCCTGTTTCAATGACTGGATGTCATAAGCTATATTATCACTTACCTGGTGGTTCGGAACCCAGCTAAAAATGTCCACCATGTTCTTCATAACATGGCTCAAACGTAAGGGTCTCTCCACCAATAAAAGCCGTACGTTTATTATTATTATTATTATTATTATCATTATTATTATTCTTGTTCTTATTATTTTTTTTAGTATTAATATTATTATTAATCTCAAATGAAACAGGTTAATTAACAGCTTTTGAAAACTCGATCACTGTCTGTAATAAATTTAAATAAGTTACTCCAGTATATCATAAGGTTTAGACTACACTAAAGAAGGTTCAGACTACATAGTTAGATTTTTTCAAGGCTATCATCAAGGTAGCACAAATATATTTCAAGATTTTGTACAGTTCCGATAAAAACAGTACAGTCAAGATTGAACTTCGTTAGTTGTCCAGCTTCTGTATTACCCATTATGCTTTGGAAATGGTAATTAACATCGGCATGCTCAGGCTCATAAGCTACTACACAGCTGTTCCCTAATTTTTATCTGTTGCTCGCACACACGCTAATCAACCCTTTCAGCTCTCTCACACTCTAGCGTTACTCTCTCATTTTCTCTCCCTTTTTTACCACTACCTCACTCACACCCTTTCTTACCTCTCTCACTCACTCTTCCACAATCACTCTCTCACGCTCTCTCTCGCACTCATTCTCTCTCTCACTCTCTCTCTGTTATTCATTCTCTCACATACTCTCACTCTTTATCACTCACTCTCTCACCCCCTCTCTGTCGCTATCTCTCTCTCAAACACTATCTCTCACACACTCTCACTTTCTCACTCACTCTCTCTCCCTCTCTCTCAACAACCGTGAGCGTGTTCAGTGGACAGTTTCAATTGATGACGCAATGTCCACAATAAAAGTCTATTACTGCCACTTTTATTAGTGACTGTCTCTCCCATTGCTTGTTAGCTTTTTCAAGTTATAAGCTCCAGTCAACAATTATTCTCATTGTAAAATGTAGAAGAAATGTTTCTAATTTCTTTGTCATATCCTCTTCTTACTAATTACACAGCTGTTTTGTGTAACGTTGGAAGAGGGTAAAAATAAGATAGACAATATCAAATTCCTGGATTTCTTGTTCCATGACGAACTGCGTTGTTAATATTAACTTTTCATGTGAAATTTAACGACTTGCAGTCAAATATTTGTTAAGAATAAGTATAATAACTCACTTAATCTGGCCGAGCGCTTTCGAATCTATGAGATCCATCTTCAGAGGCGTGGGTTCCTAGATCATCATGTCAGTTTTTTGGTTAGAAGTGTTGTGGTTTTTGTAAAATGTGATCATATTTTACAAAAACCACAACACTTCTAACCAAAAAACTGACATGATGATCTAGGAACCCACGCCTCTGAAGATGGATCTCATAGATTCGAAAGCGCTCGGCCAGATTAAGTGAGTTATTATACTTATTCTTAACAAATATTTGACTGCAAGTCGTTAAATTTCACATGAAAAGTTAATAAGACAATATCATTTCCAACGGTGACCGATTAGATTGGCCAGCAAAAAAGACACTGTTCTCTGCTGTAAAATCACTTCCCGGTGGTTCGGAACCCACCTAAAACTGTAGGTCCAACTCATCAATCACCATCATCCAACTCATTACCCACGCACAGGTCTCAGACCTATGTGGGCTTCATCCTCAAAAAAAAAAAAAAAAAAAAGCCTAATTCAACTATGTTTAAAAAGTTTTATGCCTTCTTGGCACCAAAATTCTATAATTGTCTGCCTGTTGCCATAAAGAAAATAAATGAAAAGAAATTGTTTATGAAATCCGTTGAGGAATGTCTCATGCAACTGGACAATACCAACCCGTTCTTTCAATCCTTCAATATAAAATAGTTAACGAAAAATGTGCATTCTTTTGTTGCGTAGCCTATATTGAATTTATTAAGAATGTGTATAATTGAATCTATCTGCTTTTTCACGTAAATTCTTTTTTTTTTTAATTTTTTTCTTCTTTTATATTGTACAATAATGATGTCGTCTCTAAAGTCTCTTTCCTGTTATCCATTAAAATAAAACAAAGATGGAACCACTGATACCCATCCCACGCTTCGGGACAGTGGCGTAGCCAGGATTAGATTTCGGGGGGGGCTCACCAAGGGGGGGTGTGGGCAGTGGCTTAGCCAGGATCAAATTTTGGTGGGGGGGGGGGCGCACCAAGGGGAGGTCTGGGGTATAGGAGGGTCCGGATTTTTTTTAAATTTAGTGGTGTGAAAAGCTAATCTAGACAACTTGTTAGGCTCTTAAGTTCAAAATAAAGTTTTAAAAAATTACTACCCAAGAACCTAGGTGGCCAGGTTTGAAATGATAAAGTTTGATATACCGATATCTGTGACTATTTTGAGTCAAAACCCTTGAATTGGAACTAATCATACTTAACTTATGTACTGAATCTCAAAATTAATACTAATTATTATAAGTTTCATATAATTTATGTCATTAGCCTAAAACGCACCCAACACAAAGTTCATGAAATCGGAAATTTTTTATCATAGCACACTGATTTTACACGCTTGCATAGAACTTGCATTTATTTGTTTGTTTTCATTTATATAAAATCCCGATTTTATGAACTTTGGGTGCGTTCAGGCTAGTGGGTTATACTGAATTTCAACTTCAATAATTAACAAAGTTAATCCACTTCAAACTTGAAAATTGCATTTTATTTCATGTAATAAATAAATAATTATGGTAGTCACACTTTCTAACATGTTTTATTCGATTTCGTAGCTCATTTTAAATCAAAATTATCCATTTGAGCACCTAAAAAGTTTCTATATGTGTAACTATTAAGGAAAAATTTGAAAAATGCATTAATCTGTAGCTATATTCCATTACACAAACAGTGTTTCTGTAATCTGTTCGTTATAATACAACAAAACAGATAGAACCCTTCGGCTTTAATAAGTCCTTATCTTTTAGACATCTTTATACATCTTTCACGCACAAGAATAAGGGTGCTTGCACAGAGGAACATAATCTATGTACTCAATGATACTCACCATCGCAAAATTAAACACAATCATCAAACCTAACTCTTGGTTCAATTTTCATGTCTGTTTTCCACAATATGTCACTCTGTTTCACAAGTGCGTCATCAAGGCTGCGTTTCTATTTTCATCCAGCCTTAACTTATGTTATTCCAATCAGCTGATTGCTCAAAGCAGATCAGATTCAACATGTCTGTTGACTGTATTCAAACAACAATATTAATAGAATTTTGTAAAATTGTAATTCACTTAGTAATCACTTGTTATTGTACTTAATTGGAACATTTGAAATGAATTGTTCTCCAACAAATAAGAATGAATTTGAAGACTCAACCAGATGAATAAAATGGCTAGCTTTATATCTGATTCCAATTCTATATGATGGAGAAGCTTATGAAAAAAGTATGATCCCTATTGGAGAAGACTCTGAAGAAGGTTTTCCTTTTTCTCCTTTCAAACATCCTTTAAATGTATATTTTGAAAATTTAGAAAATCTTGAACACAATCTTCAAATCTTTAAACATCATTTAAATGCAAATTTTGAAAATCTTGAACATTTTAAAAATCTTGAGCACAATACAAATTTTGAAAATCTTGACATATACATCGCTTGGCATTCCTCAACTTAAAGTAAGATTAATGCAGAATTTCATAAAATTAGTCCCACGTAGTTGGCCAACATTTTAAAAATCTTGAGCACAATACAAATTTTGAAAATCTTGACATATACATCGTTTGGCATTCCTCAACTTAAAGTAAGATTAATGCAGAATTTCATAAAATTAGTCCCACGTAGTTAGCCAAAAATGTGGTTACAAAAAAACCGAAAAATACAGAACGTACGACTTGAAACGGAGACCTCTCTTCGTTCGGTCAAAAAATGAAGGAATTGATTTGAATAGCCGCCATTATTGTTCTTGAAGAATCTAAATTAAGCCTCATTTCAACTATGTTAGATTGTAATTGTTATAACTAGTGGATAAGAATTGTAATAAAATTGTTGATCCGACCTGACTTATCATATACTTCATAAACGGAGTCTTCAAGAAATAATCTTTCCAAAAAGCTAGGGAAGGAAAAGAAATAGAAAATAAAGAGAATTGAAAGAGTTATTCAAAAGAGAAACGAGATTCTAAATTCTCGATAAAAGTTACTGATAACTTCGTTACTGCCTTGCAATAGAAACAAGTCGGACCTATACTTGATTGCTGAGAAATTATTATTAAGGGCCCGCATTATCAAGTGGAACAGGTACAATATTAATTAAATACCTGTTATTTGAAATACCAGTTCAAGTGGGCATGTGGTTAATTAATTGATCGGTAACTGTCTTCTACCGTTCACGGTTATTAATTTAACTGATTAAATCGATTAAATTTGAAGGTAAGGTGGGTAGACATAAATTAGAAATAATATTGAGCTAGATATAAGAGAGAGTATATGTTTTATTATTGAAGTGATGTTGAGTGCTACGCTTCATTATAAAATTCCACAGTATGAGTTTTAATAGCTTCTATCACTGGTAATGTTTTATACTAGCCTGAAACAACGTTAATAGAAATTGATGAACTTTTAATACAAATCAATTATAAAATTGATCACAGCTTCAAGAGGCACTCATATATTTTTCGTGGGATGAAACCCACATAGGTCTGAGACCTGTGCGTCAATAATGATTTGGATGATTGATAAGTTGAACCTACTGATTTCGGTGGGTTCCGAACCACCAGGAAGTAACTTTACAGCAGAAAACAGGCTTTTTTGCTGGCCAATACAATTGGTCACACTTACGAAGAGGGCCCAGGAGTTCGTAGGTCATCGTACCTAACTAAACTGATACCAGCCACGATTCGCTTCCGGATCACTTCCCTAACTTCTATTACATTTTTTTTTGGAGGACGAAGCCCACATAGGTCTGAGACCTGTGCGTGGGTAATGAGTTGGATGATGGTGATTGACGAGTTGCACATACAGTTTTAGGTGGGTTCCGAACCACCGGAGAGTGATTTTACAGCAGAAAACAGGTATTTTTTGCTGGCCAATACAATCGGTCACCCTTACATAGATGGCTCAGAAGATATTGTTACTGATGTTTTTTATTTCGTTTCAAGGCTACATTTTTCAGATTTGAAAAATACTGAAAATAATGAAGATATTCCATAACAGTGCTTGCACAGTGGAGCATCCAATAATCGATGATCACCGTCGCAAAATCGAACACATGCTGTGAAACAGTGGTGTTAACACTGATTAAGTCTGACATACACCAATCTAAATAATAATCATCTTTAATCATCTTTATTCTGGTGGCTACCCTATGAAGCTAATTTTAGCTTTTATTAGGTTTTTTATCAAATTATTTCTTTGTTTATTCTGTTTTTTCAGACTTATTCCAATTATTATACCAAGTATTGTTTTATGAGATTCAGTTGTACTTATGGCTACAATTTTTGTAATAATAATAATAACAATTATAAACAACTATAAAGAGAAAAACAAAAACAGAAATATATAATTGGGACCTGATAGAAAGCAGCAGTGTACATCAAATTAGAACATAAGGAAACTATATAGTCTGAAAACACCGTACAACCTTATATAAACAGGAACTTAGAGTACCCCTTTTTTGTGGTACAACACCCGATCCCATAATGCAATAGTGTGAATATGTGTAGGTGTGTGAAATACCCGGGAAAGAGATTTTGAATAATTCAGCAACGCTTTGAAACACACAAAAAGATACCGAAACAGATAAGAAACAGTTGTTCATTTTCAACTAGAATTAATGCTGTACTTCACTGTTGAGATGGTTGCGGTTGCAAAGGCCCGGTCAATACTAGTCGACTACAGTTGATCAACTGGTTGACTGGTGTGTGCACCCACATTTGAATGTATAGAAACAAAATAGTTGCACAAACAAGTTTAAAAAGTGTGTACTGTCCTAAAGAAAACAGGTCCGCGGACAAGCAGGCAATTTCGCTTGGAATCTGCCTTTCTCTGCATCTTGTTAGGAGAAATTTTATCTTGTTTTCTCTCACCTACTCACTCTCTCTCTTTTTCGCTTTTACTCTTACTCATACGCTCTCACTCTCTCCTTCTTAATGACCCTCTCTTTTCCATTTTCCTATTATTCCTTCCTCTCCTGAATCGTAAACGTGAATCAAATCTGGGTACATAATATTAAGTTCAATTAGTGCAAAATATTACAGAGACCCGTTTTTATGAACTTAACTTGAGGCTTCTTCAACCAAGGTAGCCTAACAACTTTTCAGTTGAATTAAATGTTAAACTTATCTCGTAGTTTTCGTAGCTGAGGTCATAGTTTACATTTAGTTTTTAGAACAGAATTAAGGATTTTATTAAAATATATAATTTTACGATCTTCTGTGTGGGAGGGAATACATTTTTGGGGAGAGAAACAAAGAAAATAAGTGAGAAAGCAGATGAAGTGAAGGAAGGATCTAAGAGACAAATAATATTAAGAAGAAGACGTAACATTTTCAATAAGGAAAGATGGCGATTGTGATGCGAGAAGCGACAAAACTGAAGTTGCAAAAACTCGCTATATATATATAATTATATAGAAGACGTAAAAGAAAACTCAAGAAGAAACAAAACCATTTAGACCAAAAACTATTAAAAGCAACCAGAAGGTCTATACTTCTATATTATTGAAAAAGTACAAGAGAAAGGGTGAGTGAGTAGGAGTGAGAGAGCTAGAGAGAGAGAAAAAAAGTTTAAGAGAACTTTAAAAAATGAAAAACTCAGCTCATAGAATGGTGTAGTTATGGTTCAATGTGTGAGAGAACGCGTGCGTATACGTACTCATCATTCTCACTCTCTCCTTTTTCTCTCTATCCCACTCTATCAGACATTCCCAATCATTTCTCTCTCCCTAAGCCTCTCTCTCTCTCTCTTTGCAAGGTCATGACGTAACAATATTTCAAGCTTCAGCCGTCGCGGAACGCGGAACAGATGTCTGTTCGTAGTAAAGTGAAATATTTGTGACCAATTTTCACGGTCAGTGAGTGTACCTTAAAAAGGTATCAACTCATTGAACTGTTGGGGGCGGGTACAGTCTTGGCCCTAGAAAATTGGTCACAGATTCAGTACCTGATAATTATGTGTTGGAATGCGTGGTTTTCGAAATAATCAGGATTTCCTAGTGATGTATTTGAAATAGAATTCGCTGCCACAGTACGGAACTGATACAACTTGAAAATTGTAATTTTTGAGTTATTAATATCATCCAGTGGTGGTCCCAGGGGGGGATGGGAGGGATACATCCCCCCCCCCCCCCGAAATATCAAGATGGATCCCCCCTAAAAAAGAATTTATTCATAATTATGTATGTATAGTTTTTGCGAGGAATAAATTTAATCTGCATCATTGTTACTTGTTAGCTGGAAGAATAAACAAGAAGGATGTGTACATCCTTACATCCATTACATTGTTGTGTAACAATCTGAGTATTTTTTGGCTATTCCTTCGTAACTTACATGTTAAAAATAGGGCCTAAAGAAAAAATTCGCAGTGAACACTTGATTTATTTTTTATTTCATTTTACGTCTATTTAACTGAACTTTGTCATCATGCTCATTAGCTCATTAAATAATCACATTGACTTTTAATCATTTTTTTTGTGTAGCTAAAGGAAATTAAAAGAAATGCACATACAGTACTATGGTTGGGTCCTATTTCACCTAGGTACAATAAACTTTAAATGAAAAACTATTTTATTAGCTAACATGAATACTTAGCTTCAGCATATTTTAGAGCTCAAATACGTATAAAAATACGTTTTTAGGCTTTAAATTCCACATTTTTTCCGGTGGTCACCCCCCCCCCCGCAAATTTCTAGTGCAATCTTGAATTGAATCCCAAACTTCTCTGATGAATGCCTTTGGACGAAATTGCATTTTTTTTGAAGTTTTGAGTTGTAGCAGTTTCAGACTGGGGCAGCGAAAGCTGGAAAGCCTCATCAAAAACCATAACAATCGTACAATTCTTTTTGTAAGTATTTAAATTAAATGCTTCGTCCATGATTTGACAATGCTACAACTCAAAAACACGCAAGCTATTGAAGCACTTTGTCCAAACTGTTTTTTGAGTAAAAAGTCCACGAATTTAAAAGGATGAACTTCTACAAGGTTAAAAGTCTATGAATTGAAGGATGAAAGTCTAGGAACTTAAGGATGAAAGCCTATGAATTCATGGATAAAAGTCTAGGAGTTTAAGTTTTATTCACCCCAGATACAAGAAATGCTACATCAATTGTGTTACTTTCCAAACGTCTGTGTCGACTTATGGCTTGGACAAAGAAACTAGCTCAGAGGTGTGCTAAATAGTAGACACACTCACCTGTGCAGCCAGGTCCTGTGTAAAGGTGTAGTGGACTGTTAAGCATAGAGCTTCAGAATTTGTTCCTTCTCAGTGAGGAAAGTAATCGCAACCTACCTCACACCTCGTTTGCGTAGTACGCTCTTTCAATTAAAAATAATGTTGAGGTCTGAAGAGTCACCTACAGTCGAAATCGGCTAATGTAGTATACCTTATACTACATTAAAGTATAAAAGTATAAAGTATTTTACATACAAAAAAGTAAATAGAAAAAAGTGAAGTAAATTCAAAGCATTTCAGAAATAAAGAGTGCAAATAAATATAAGAAATCATAGTAAATAAGGACTCGAGTTTGAGTTGGAAAAATATTTTGGATTTGAAGGACAATGACAGAAGATTACTTAAGAGCAAGGAAAGAAAAAGAAGAATTTCAGAAGGAAAAAAAAGGGAGAATGAAGAATTCATGATGAATATAGGGGAAAGACAGGAGTCCAAGGTAAGAAACATGGAAGTAGTCCTTAATATTGTTGAAGGTCGTAAATTTCTTGGCACATCCCTCAGCCTTCCGATCTCATAAGGGTTTTCAGCTTACAGGAACAAGTGGAGATTAAGATTTATCTGAAACGGGTGGTGGCAGCTTATACACATTCCCTCGCATTTCACCCCAATTTCGTCTCATTGAACTCAGTATCAACTCCTTTTCTTCTCTTTTTCTTCGTAAATTCTTTTTTCCTCTTCTTTACTATCTACTTCTAACACATATTCGCCTCCACTTTCAACTCTTTATTTGAAGCTACTTCGGTGCACTCTATGGTTGCAGTTTCAACTGATGGAAATTTCGATAATCGATTTCTGTACCTAACTCAATCGCTTCTTTCATATCGACTATTGATTTTTTTAGTTGATTGTGGGGAAGATATGGAACTGCAGCCCCATTCTATTCCTTTTTTTGCCCCTCCTAGTGCTTTTTTCTTCTCTCTTCAGAATCTCCTTTTTTTATTTTCTTTCATTCCTTTCTGTTTTAAGATAATTTGTTTTTGTTTCAATTCTTTCTTTCTTTTTTCTTCTATTTCATTTTCTTTTTCATTCTATTGTTCCATTCCTTTATTTTTTCGATTCTTTTATTTTATTCCTTTCTTTCGTTTTGATTATTTTGTTTTATTCCTTTCTCTCGTTTTGATAATAAGTTTTCAGTGAAATTGCTAAAAACACTCGGTAGCTCAGCACAATATTATTATATTCCTTTAATTTTTGGTCATGCTATCAAAGCCAATGATTGGGTGTTTCGGAGGACACGTTAAGCCGTCGGTCCCGGTTGCATATAAAAAAAAGCAGTCGTTAAAAAAGCGGCGAGGTGGAACTACCCGTAAGGGTCTCCCCACCACGAAAAGCCATACGAATTTACTTTTACTTTTATTGGGTATCAGCGAATTCTTTAAAAAATAGCATTATTAATTTATTTGATCAATACTTGAGAAAGAGGATAGAAGGATTGAATGATGGAAGGATATACCTGTAGCAGAACAGTGAATATAGAGAATAGGATAATAGACAAATATATTCTAAGTATTCTATTTATTACCCTTTTCCTAAAGCTTCAATTATTGAAGCATAGAAGACTGAAAGGAAGGAATAGTAGGATAAAAGAAAAGAAAAGAATAAAAAGAGAAATAAAAACCCAGAAATATGAGAGTGGATAGAAAAGTTAGAGACAGAGAAGAGGAGCTACAATAATTCTCACGTACAGTATTGCAGAGAGTAAAAAGACGACTGTACCTTCACTTTAATGAGCTGTCCATCGGGGGGTACACCATGCTGGGGGAGAGGGGAGGAGATTAAAAACGCTTAACCAGACCCATATACTGGTAATATACATATATATTATAATAGTTAGCTATGTGTAGTGACCTTTACGAGACCATTATGGGTTTCATAGAGCTGTTGGAGCACCTCTGAAGCTCTTCTGTATAGTGTACAGTCACTGTCTGATGAAAACGGACCTCATTCAACCTTTCACCTTCTTTATAGCTGCAGGCCCTCTTGCCTGTAACTGATTCGTTTAGTGCTGAACTTTGACTTTTTAATCCTTTATTTCGGAAGTGCATTTTTTTATCGGCTAGTCAGTCAGTTGGCACTTCTGTTTGAGATTGGGATTATTTTTATCTCTGGCGTCTAGTTTATAAATAGAGCATTGTACTCGTGGTCATGCCATTTGACCTGTAGGGTTAAAAAATACCAACAAACTAATAGTATACAGTTCTACATTACTAGCTGGCTGCCCGATTCAATTGAAAATGGATTTCTGAATACGAATCTACAAATTTATTGTGATTTCTTTTCTCCTTTTCATATCCCTCATCTTCCTAAATTTCCTTTTTCTTCTTCTTCTTCTTTCTTCTTCTTCTTATTTTTCTTTATCTTTATCTTTTTCTTTTTCTTTATCTTTTTCTTTTTCTTTTTCTTTTTCTTTTTCTTTTTCTTTTCCTTTTTCTTTTTCTTTTTCTTTTTCTTTTTCTTCATCTTCTTCTTCTCCTTCCTCCTCCTTCTTCTTCTCCACCTACACCTCCTTCTCCTCCTATTCATCTTCCTCCTCCTCCTCCTTCTCCCCTTCCATCTTCTCCTTTTTCTCCATCACCACCTTCTTCTTCTCTTTCTCCTCTATCTCCTTTCTTATCCTCCTTCACCATCTCTTCTTCTCTTCCTTTTCTTCTTCCTCCTTATTCTCCTCCTCCGCCTCCTCTTCTTCCTTAACCTCATCATCATCCTCTTCCTTCTTTTCCTTCTCCTTCATCTACTTCTTCATCCTCTTCCTCCTCCTCCTCCTTTTCCTCCTCAAACTTTTTATCTTTCTTCTTCTCCAACTCTTTCTCCTTCTTCTTCTTCCTCTTCTTCTACTTCTTGCTCTTCTCTCCCTTCCCCTTCTTCTCCTCTTTCTCCTCCATCTCATATTTCTCCTCCTCCTCCTTCTCCACTTCCTCTTCAAACTTCTCCTCCTTCTCCTCCTCCTCCTCCTCCTTCTCCTCCTTCTCCTCCTCCTCCTCCTCCTTCTCCTCCTCCTTCTACTCCTCCTCCTCCTCCTTCTCCTTCTCCTCCTCCTTCTACTCCTCCTCCTCCTCCTCCTCCTCCTCCTCCTTCTCCTTCTCCTCCTCCTTCTACTCCTCCTCCTTCTTCTTCTCCTCCTCCTTCTCCTCTTTCTGGTTCCGGTGACCACAGAACTAGCAGTCAGTCAGTCTTTTTAGAGATAACGTCCCAACCGATTACGGTCAGCGGCTGCCATCAATTCAATGGCAAAATAAACCTTCTTTTCAAAGAATTTTCTTCAATTGAATTATTTTGACAAATTGGTTCCTATTTTCTTGTAGACTTGAAGCCTAATTAAGATCAGACTGTTCAATGCAGCTGCAGGCTAATAACCTTAAGTTTTGTAAGTTTATCAGTAAGAACGAGATCATACTAATAATTTACAATACATTATAATTTTAAGATTCTAAATGTTCACAAAATCTATATTTATTGTTCCATGACATAATACAGATCCTTTTGATATTATCATTATCAGAAGAGCTACTTCTTACTACAAAATCTTATGAAATTTTTTACATGTTGATTGTAATTTTATTATGTAGTTTACTGCGAAACAGATCTCAGATCTAAGAAGATAATAGAAATAATAAAATAATGGAGAAAAAACAAAATTATTATAGAAATAATGACAATTTTCAAAATAAATTTTAACCGGAGATAGGAGTAAAGCGAGAACCAATAGGAGAAGTTTATTTAACTTTGGGGAGGAGCTAAAATCAATAATATACAGGATTGGTCGATTGATCAGAAAAAAATGGCGGATTATTTTTCAGCCAGTGCATCATTTAAATAGTCAAATTTCTACTAGAGAACTATGTGATGAAATATTATTTTGAACCATGTACAAAATGCAGTGATTTTACAGCTTCTATATTTAAAATAATAATGAAAATAATTTTATTCAATCTGGTAATACAACATAATACTTAAGTATTCGTTTTACAATGTTTTGAACATTTTGACACAACCAGCAAAGTAAACTGGCATGCCAGTTATAGTTCATTAAATAATTTACTATGAGAAGGACAATAAAAATAATATGCAATCTGGTTAAAAAGAGAGAAAACATAATAATTTTCTTTATTATCTGAATCAAACGTACATTTTCCAATTTCTAAAGCCGCGTCTCCACCAACCAAACATGCTCGGCGAACAGTGTTCGCTAGAATTATATCAGATGTCGGCGAACAGTGTTCGCTAGAATTATATCAGATGTCGCCGAACATTGTTTGGTGTTGGTTTGGTGTTGACGTCTTCTCGAACATATGATCAGTGTGGCGGGAACCTATTGTTGGTCGTCACTGTTCGCTCACAGACCGAACATTTCAATTGAACTCACGAACATGTTCGGTGACCCATATGTTTAATGTTTGTCCGTTTTTTGAATTCGCCAACAATGTTCGGCAGACATGTTCGGTTGGTGAACACGCGGCTTAATGGAGTGGAGTAGATATTTTTTATTTTACATAACCCAAATGTGATACTTTAAAGAGCTTTAGTGTTTTTCTTTTTTTAAAGAGTTGTTTGGAATTTCGTTACCAGAGATGTATCTTGCTAAAATGCTGATTTATGACTACCTATTATAGTTTAGTTATAATTAGGAAACATATATTTGCTCCAGATAGAGTATCGTGAAAGAAAAATTTCAGAGTTTTGTTTTTAGAATTGAAACACCCCAATACAATTATTCCAACTCTTTCATTACCAAATTTTCATATTCATGCAAATATCGTTACCACCACCATTTGTAAAATTTAAACCACCGAAATTTCAAACTGTGACTCATCTCATTTAAAGCCATTTAAAAACAACACGAAATAGAGAGCACAGCCTTGTAAATTTTCAAACGTCACTATACTAGACCCATTAAGGAAAGGTCATTTAGAGCACAGATTAAAGAACCAGATCGATCACGTCGCTTGCGGATTTCCTAGTTAATGATTTAATTCAGAGATAGCGCCACGCGTCAATGATTTCAACACGGGGAGCAGCACTGTTGCAATGCGGGAATATTTGAGTTATCGCTACTTCATGTAAAAGTTCTTCAAAGTAATTAAATTAGCAACTCTGGAATTACTCATTCACTTATTTTTTTTTTTTTTTTTTTTTTTTGAGAATGAAGCCCACATAGGTCTGAGACCTGTGCGTGGGTAATGAGTTGGATGATGGTGATTGATGAGTTGAACCAACAGTTTTAGGTGGGTTCCGAACCACCGGGAAGTGATTGGTATTGAAGATTCAATGATGGGGGTTCGATTGTAGGTGAGTGGTTTATTCTCGGTTGGGCTCAAAACCATAGGGAGGAATCTGACATTTCCAAAAAGTGCCCCAAGTTACCAGGTAAAAGGGGGGTTGAAAATTTGATAAATGTTTTTTTTGAAAATAGTTTTAAATCAGAATTGGGTGATTGTTTATAAGTTGTTGTGAAACGTTTTTGGAAAATTTGGTTTTTGGGGGGTTTAGGTTGGGATAAAAATTTTTGAAAAAGCTGGACATTGATATTTTTGAAATTTTTTTATTTTTATTCTATAGTGATTTTTGTGTTAAACGAAATGATATGTGTGCGATTTGGAAAAATATATCGTTTAAGGGGATGAAAGTGGTTTAAAACTGGAAATTTGTACAAATTTGTTAATTTTTTTTAATGAAAAGCTTCTTGATTTTTCATTTTTAAGCGCAAGACAATCTATTGGGATGTGTGCGTCACAAATGGATTCTCTTCAAAAGAAATGAGGGGGTTGAAATTGTGGACTTCTTAAATATTAATATGTTTGAAAATTTGTTTCTTGTATCATATATAATGAAAAAATCTGTATTAAATGCGATGTGGAATAATTTTTTCCTACAACTGCTCATAAAGTAGTTCTTTACGCACTGAAAACTAATTGTAAAATACCTCTTTACTGCTCCGCAAGCGGTAAAGTACTTTACGCTCGCCAGCTGTTTTCTTTACGCTTCTGTTTTGATTTTGATGTCTTCTCATTGGTGGATCACAGAATCCATGAAGTTCACATAACCTCAAAAATGGCGCATGCTAACCAAATCCGCGTATGGTCTGTGATGTTACAAACTACAAGCTTTTATTGTGTTGGAATCCAGAACTGCAGTTGTAGGAAAAATATTGTATGTAATTCGCGCGTGAAGCTTCTTTATCGCTCTCGCAAAATTACTGCGCTCCGCTACGCGTCGCGCAGTAAATGTTTTGGCTTGAGCGATAAAGTCGCGCTTCACGCTCTTAATACATAAATAACTATTAAAAGTCACCCCTAAGGCATTAGAAAGTCAGCAGAACATGCATTTGTGAAATAATCCCCTAGAAAAAGAGGGTCGCTTGAAATGGAACATGTTGAAAAAATGATTTTTTTTTTTTGTTAAATGATTTTTCAAGGGTTTTGTAATTGGAGGTTAAAGGTAAGTTGAGGACACATTACGAACAATGCTATGCCACCCCTTGATTTGAATGCGAGGGCTATTATTGTAGGGGTGCAAAATTTAGGGAAAAATTGAAAGTTGGGATTTTTGGCGGAAATTTGTTTGAGCCTTTTAAAACTTCAAAAGGCGTATTCAACGCTGTTTGAATAAATAACCCCTTTCTGAGATATAGGCATAACTTTGAACAGTTGAGCAAAAGGCGTATTCAACTCTTGTTGAAAAAATCACCCCATTTTGAGTTGAAGTACAGAATAAAAAAGAAACAGAAAGCTTAAGCTGGCAGAGCTTGATTAGTTATTTTAAGCAGTAATTTAGTTATATTTAACTAATATTATATTTATATTAGTTATATTTAACAGTATGTATATATATGTTTAAAATATGCTTCCACAGACGTAAGATTTTTCTTCATCAGGTTTTGATATATAGTCAGGGCCGGCTTTATAGGCTTGCGAATAAGGCTGGCTCCTGCGGCTGCCAAGTTATTACATTATAAGATTATTATTGATCAACTCTCAAATAACTCACAAAAACATTAGAAATAATCATAATAATATAAGATAATAGATTTCATAAACCTACGCTAACCCTACGCTATCACCCTGTGGTGGAACCATGATCTCTCCAGGGGGGGGGGGGGGGGCTGAAACGTCTGGGAATATGGAATACCCTACAAGCAAGAATTTAAAAAAAACATTTGTGTAAAATCAATGGCGGATAAAGTATTTTCCAAGGGGGAAAATACATACATCATAAATAACTATGTGAAATGATACATCCGAACGGTTAGCGCCGCTATCTGTAACTCAGATAAGATAATTCACGGCGCTCGTTGACAGAATCTGTAGCGGTGACCGATAGAAATACAAAAGTCACTGCACAGTTACGATGTTTTTGCACAACAAAATAAAAAAAAAAAATTATTTTCATCAAAAACAGCATTGCCCGTCTTAACTTCTCCAAACTTACCAACGATTTTGCTACTAAAAATAAAAGTTATATTTCACTTTATATTATTTTGATATGATGTGATGGTGATAATCATTAATCAATGTTTCTTTTGATCAGTATAATTTGTATCAATATCATTAAGGTCAGTATTATTTGTATTGAAACATATTAATCAAATAAATAAATAAATTGTTACTAAATCACAGTTGCTTCGAATATATAGCCTACTGAATACTATGACAATTTATTATATTATTTTATAATTCAATTGAATTATTTATTCATTGATATTTCATTGTAAAACATTTCATACTAGAATTTGTTTTTATTATTCAATGTAAGAAAAGCCTGTTGTGATATTTTGACAGGCTTACACCATTATTAAATTCACAATATTACAAACGGAAGGGCCGCCAAATGCGTTTTGCTTGGGGTCGCCAATTGTCTTAATTACTGATATAGTACCTACTATTTTAAAGAATACTAGCTATTTTGCCCGTCCTTCGTACGGATTATCTTTATAAATAAGACTAAAAATGTTTCGGCTTTTTTGATAGCAATGATCATGAAGTTGTTAGCAGCTTAGGCCCCGTTCAGACGATACAGTTTTTTTGCGGTACGGTTTTTTTACTGTACAGTGTCAACTGTACTGTGATGTTCACACGGTCCGGCTTTACTGCTTATTGCTGTGCTCTCCTCCTTCTTCCATTGCGCTTCCTTCTTCTTCTTCTTCTTCAGTGGCCCTACAACCCAGGACGGGTCTTGGCCTGCACTAGTAATTGTTGCCAACTGTCCCTATCCAGCGATCGTTTAAATTTCTGTTCCTTTACTAAATTCCTTGACGGCCGTCCGTTCCTATCATTTTGTGCTTCCATAACAAATGTTTTTTTTATGGAGTGGGGGAGTTAGCTCCACATCCAACCCCCAACCTGGAGGACCAGGGAATTTTTTCAGGTTTCCTTCCTTAGCCTTTAACAAACCAATGCTGAACTACAAGGCAGCAGTCAATTTTCTATTTGGGGTTTCTTCCCCTAGCCTTTGGATTTCCATTGACCTCCATCTGCAAGGCAGCAGTTTCTATGCTGGTTTTGGTCCACCCCGGGTATTTCATTTCCCCGGTACCACCTATATCTAGGAGGCATCCCCCAATCCGCCACCTGGGGAGGCGCCCGATAGGAGACCAGCAACTCCCACCATTGCGCTTCCAGTTCAGTTTTATTTATTCCAGTCCAGGATTTTTTTTTTATTTGTGTAAGATTTTTTTAAATAAGTTTCTTACTGAAGGTTTCTCTTAAAGTTTGATCAAAGTACGCAAATTCTGGTTTCAATATTCTACACATTTTTCTCTCTTTATTTTTATATTAATCTTAAGTCTTGCCCCACAAGGCGGGTCTCTCATATATTAGAGAAATTAAATTTTCACAATTAATATCTTCCACTTCTGGACACTGGAATTCACTAATAAGAAGATCAATGCTGAAGAATATCAATGAAGAAGATCAATGCTGACGATCTGAAGACTGCTTCCAGCGTAATAAGCGTATCGTTTGAACATATCCATTACCGGTACAATACATGTGCCACCGGATACGGATAGTTATTTTGCGGTACAGCTGATTTTAGTGATACAGTTTTCGAAGACAAAACCGAATGTAGAAATCGGCTAGAACAGCTTTTTTACTGGATCCAGTCGAAACAGTATTGTGTGAACATACAATATGAAATGTACATGCAAACGAAAGCACTGCAAAATAACTGATACAGCAAATTTACTGTACCGCACAAAAACTGTATCGTGTGAACGGGCCCTTAGTAAACAACTTAGAAAGTCAGCAATTCAGTGAGAGGCATCGGAGTCGGCGTAGCCGAGTTGGCTTATCGCTGGTCTGATAAGCCAAAGGTCCTGGGTTCGATCCCAGTTGAGTACAAGATATTTTTCTCGAGCCACTCCCGTGTTTCGGAGGACACGTTAAGCCGTCGGTCCCGGTTGCATATAAAAAAAAAAGCAGTCGTTAAAAAAGCGGCGAGGTGGAACTACCCGTAAGGGTCTCCCCACCACTAAAAGCCATACGAATTTATTTTTTATCGGAGAGAATATTTTTTGAGAACAGCTGATTGATATATCATGATAAATTACGTGATTTTTTCTTACATGGTAATAATAGTGCTACCTGGCGAATTCCCAAGAGCCTGGCACAAACCGCACCTTCCTAAAATGTTAATTTTTGTTTTGATAAATTGAAATTAGAAAATTTTGTTTTTTTTTTCAACAAAGAAATAATTGATAAAACATAAGATGAGCTTTAATTCACCAGACATATGTTTCCTAAAAGACTGCAATGCTCCGACTACACAAGTCTGCAGACAGCGTAAATAACGCCGCGAAGGGCCCACCATTTATATTTGAGAACAGCTGATTGATATATCATGATAAATTACGTGATTTGTTCTTATTCTTATGTGGTAATAAAACTTGGAAGAAATGTATCCAAAATCGCACAATACTTGGTTTTTAAACGTTTATTATTCTGTTAAAAAAAAGTTAATTCAGTTTTTTATAGCTAAAGACATTGTCAAAAAGGTTTTCAATACTGATAAATAACTTAAATCCCGATCGATGCTCTCGTTTTTCAGGAGAAGGCCGCGTAAAATGTATCCAAAATCGCAAAACACTTGGTTTTTAAACGTTTATTACTCTGTTAAAAAAAAAGTTAATTTAGTTTTTTATAGCTAAAGACATTGTCAATAAACTGTTCAATACTGTTCAATAACTAAAATCCCGATCGATGCTCTCGTTTTTGAGGAGAAGGCCGCGTAAAATGCCTTTGGGGCCGTGACAGACAGACAGACAGACAGACAGACAGACAGACAGACAGACAGACAGAAAGTGAGATTAGACTATTTTCGGCTTATGTGATGTATAAAACGTAAAAATAACCAAAAAATATATAATTCTGATAAATGTACAGACAAAACTCTAATTTTATTTATATAGATAGATTGTAGTTAGCCTATATCTCATAAGAGGTGGAGGAGGGGTTTATTGGTCTTTGAACCTCATAGGGATGGCTTGCGAACCAGAGACAAATAAAATGTATAACCTAATATGTATTCAACATGAACCTTCTTCCACCAAATTTATTCTCTATTAAAAAGCATTAATTCGAATTGAGAAAATCTTGAATTCAGACAAAAGTGTGGAAAAATCTAGTTTGGATCAATTTACTATATACCGAGTAGTTTTGACCGGTGACAGTTAACATTGGCGGATTACTAAAAACTGAATTACAAGTCACTAGTACTGGGGTGCCCAACTGTTCTCGTAGGCGAGCAGTTCGCGAGCAAAAATCGAGATTTTTTCCCCCCGATTTCCACATTTTTTGGGGGGAAATTTTAGTTTTTTTCTATTTCAACAGGGTCAACATTTTCATTCTTTTAAATGTTAATAGTTTTGGAAAATTCTTTTTTCTATCAGATAGAAACCGACAAATTTGTACTAAATGTAATTTGAACGCTTTTTGATACCGTAATTCACTAGTGTTTGGGGGGAGGTGAAAAACAAAATTTTGTTGAAAAACGTGGGGGGGGGGGAAATTTTAAACTTTTTGTTTGTGAGTAATTTTAGCTTTTTTGATTGGAAGTGTAAGGTAAGTAGGTGCAGAAGTTCAATATGCCTTGTTACCGCTAGAAAAGTCAAAGGGGTTGGAGAAAATTTCGAAAACTTTAAGAAATGTTTTTTATTTTTAAATTATTTTGTAGAGGATAAATTAATAAATAATATTGGCAAAAGGCATTGAAAAGTGAGCAAAATATGTATGTGAAGTTTTATCAAGAAATCATCCTCGCGTAGAGGAGAGGTGCTTAAAATAAAAAGTGACAATATGGAAAATATTCTGACTTTCTGTTGAATACATTTTATATGATGTTGAAGACCCATCTTGTTTCCACAAAAGCAGAGCGAAACGGCCGTCACGCCATAACGTGAGTCAATTTCCATTCAAAAGTGTTTTTTAAGTTTATAAATTTTATAGGTTTTTGGGATTGACGTTGGACGTAGGGGACATTAAGAAAATTTCGATGCACCGTCTTGGATAATTTTTTTAATAATTTTAAAAAATTATTTCATGTCAATTATTTCAATCAATAATCCGCGGGCGGGTTTTGTAGGGGGGAAAAGTCCATATAAATTTTCAAAATAAAAATCCATGTATTATTATTTATTTACTATAGAATAGGTATGGAATATCGGGTCCTTCAATACTCCATTGAATCGGTTTATTTGTTTCTCGAAACAGTTTAACATTTTTTTTCATTTTTTTTTTTTTTTTTTGTTCAGTCAGCCTAAACAGTAACATAAAATTATTCCTAGAAAAAGTTAACGGAAGTAAACACATAGATGGAAATGAAACTTCCTCAAAATGTTAAATTATGGGAAAAACATTGTAGAAACGTATTCTATTTATTTTTCTATTTAACATTTTTACATGAATTCAAATTTATTTTTATTTTAAATAATATTTTATCACATAATTTAAATAATTTAGTTATAGAGGCTTATTAATATTTTGACAAAATGAAATGAAACGGGATTCGCAATAGCAGTATACTTTAGAGGCAGTCAACCCAATCGTCATTATTATTGTAGCCGGCAGATCAGATCAGAGCACGCAGTCTGGCAATAACGCTTGATCCGGCAACAGTGCTGTAGGGTGAGCATGCATATGCGAAGGACGCCTGTAGATGATGTTGCAGGAATGAAGAAGTGACGGATGGAGGGAGTGATGATGAGTGAGAGCGAACAGAACAGAGAAAGTAGAGAGGGAAACACTCTACTCTCTAGGCGCTATACCTACGCATTCTAGCGCATGTTTTTGGAACTTAGCGTGAGCAGTCTGGGTTTGTCTGTGTTTAGAGCGACGCTATTGAATTTTAATGTGAACACTATGGTTATTGGAACACAATAAATGTGTGCCATTTCAATACGGATGTTTTCAAGATTCAATTCTACATACATTGTCTGTCAGTGTGTATGCATGGTGGTCTAGTTTTCTAGATACATAACTCGTCTATATGGAACAAATTTCTTAGCCCGCATTTCAAATAAAAATTCAAATAGACTGTGCTTAATAGGTGTCGATATATATATATATGATATAGGTATTCAAAACATCCTTGAAGAAACTTTGCTTTAAATAGTCAAAACAACCACTCATAAAGTTCTTAAAATGACTGTATAAAATAGTCAGTTCCTAGTTTCATTCATATCCATTGATTTTAATTATTTCTATGTTGAGTTGTTGATGTTTGTAAAAGGATATAAGCCCATGTATTCGAAAACAGCAACTCTATGCTATTGTATCTTTAACTTTCTTTGTAGTGGCTAAGGTGATATTGTAAAAGATATCCATAATGAATAATAAGAAGTTGTCACAGCCACAGTAAGTAGAAGAAGAACTGTTCTGGCTACCGTGGTCACAACTACATTTATTGAAAACCGTGAGATACTAGACACCATTATCAATCTCAAACAGAGTTTCAAACCGTATCTCGCGGTTTTCAATAAATATGGTTGTGACAACTTCAAGTCTTCTTGTTCGCTATTGTATCTTTGCTGGATTGTGTTTTAGTAATGAATACACCAGGAAAGTGATAACCGGTGAGCCGTAGCAGGTATCTGTTCAACCAGATAGAGATAAGCTGCGAATTCATGGGCACTCTTTGTAAGGGTGGCAGATTCGATTGGCTAGCAAACAACTGGTTTCTACTGTAAAATGACTTTCCGGTTGTTCGGAACCCACCGAGAACTGAGAAGATGAAGAAAAATTCGTTACTCACGCACAGGTTTCAGACCTATGTGGGCTTCTTGATTTTCAAAAAATTTATAAATAAATTTCTCAAAAGGATTATGTAGGTTATCAGTGGCTTTTTTCTCGCTAAGTAATGTGAGACATTTAAAAAAAAGGAGAAAACAATAAATCGGGATCCAAAGAATATTTATTGAAGTTTTGCAGTTTCTATCTTAAGATAATTTGACATCTTGTGGGACCGGACTCCCCTATGTTGATGATTTTGAGAGTTCTAAGAGTTTTCAACTCGAAGAGACGAAGGATGAGAAGGAGGAGGAGGAGGAGGAGGATGAGGAGGAGAAGGAGGAGGAGGAGGAGGAGAAGGAGGAGGAGGAAGAGGAAGAGAGGAGGAGGACAAGGAGGAGAAGGAGGAGGAGGAAGAGGAAGAGAGGAGGAGGACAAGGAGGAGGAGGAAGAGAAGGAGGATGAGGATGAGGAGGAGGAGAAGGAGGAGGAGGAGGAAGAGAAGGATAAGGAGGAAGAGGAAGAGAGGAGGAGGAGGAGGAAGAGAAGGATAAGGAGGAAGAGGAAGAGAGGAGGAGGAGGAGGAGGAGGAGAAGAAGGAGAAGAAGAATAAAATGAAAATGTGTGAAGAAGGAGAAGGAGAAGAAGAATAAAATGAAAATTTGTGAAGAAGGAGAAGTTAGAGGGGGAAAGAAGGAGGAGAACAAGAAAATGAAAAAGAAGAAAGAGACAGGTGAGAAGGAGAAGAAAAAGAAGAAGAAGATGATGATGAAGAAGAAGAATAAGAAGAGATAAGTATGAATAAATAGAAGAATAAGACGAAATGCCTCGTGTACATAGAAGTAACTCATCCGAAAAACATTAGCTCATTGAATATATCTGTATATTGACACATTCGCCTATATATATGATAGCGTATCAGTCACGGACAATTTATTAGGGCGCCTAGATCATTATTATCTCTTGTTGGTGACGTCATAGCGGATGGACAACCAATGGCGTGCGAGCAAATTTAAATTCTTCTGTTTCATGAGCCAAAAGATTGATATGTCTCTGCAGCTCTAGTGGTGACTATTAACAATTTGCTGTGAGCTGGGACGCCATTTTAATTTTAGAATTTTTCAACATACCAGCTTCAACTGTAGAAAACAAGAATTTTATCGATATAATTTTATAGATTTTATCAATTTAAATTTCACGATAAAGCTTCAATGACAGTATCACTATAGTTTATTAATATTATTATTTTTTTCAAGAGGATGAAGCCAACATAGGTCTGAGACCGATCCACCGCGAAGTGTCTTTACAGCAGAGAACAGTCTTTTTTGCTCGCCAATCCAATCGGATTATTGTCACAATAAATGAATTTAAAAAAATAATAGTAGTGTTAATACAATATTAATAATAATAATAATAGTGAATGCCATAATTGATGCATAATCAAATCAAATCAAATATGGTTTTATTTCTCCTTCAACAAATATAATATGTATAACGGTATATTCGTATGAAATACAAAATAAAAAAAACCGTATACAAACTATTTAATACAAAATATAGTAAGAGAACAAAAATTCCTCACATGGGCCTTACGCCTGTGTGTGAAGATGAGTCCGCATCATAATTACATAAGAGAAGAATAATATTTATAAAGGAATAAAAAATCTCTGTTGAAAAAGAAATATTACTTTAAGCTAAAAGTAAAAAAAAACGGCGGGGGAACATAAAAAAATGCTTCTGGAAGCAGGAAGGGTCCTCCATCCATCAAACACGCGAATTATGGGCACAACTGGAAAAAGTAGTAATTAAATGAAAGAAGCATAGAAATGAAAGAATTTGAAAAATAATTGTTAAAAACTCAAAATTTCATTTTTCCTCTACCATTTGTATTTAAAAGTGAAAATTAATTCAAATAATGAAAATCCACATTTAAACTTTAGTATTTAAAAAAAAATTAAAATTAAAAAACAAAAAAACGCAAGTGATTCGGAAAAGGTGAAGGAGAAGTAGAAGGAGAAGGAGGAGGAGGTGGAGGAGGAGGAGGAGGAGGAGGAGGAGGAGGAGGAGGTGAAGGAGGAGGAGGAGGAGGAGGTGGAGGAGGAGGAGGAGGAGGAGGAGGAGGAGGAGGAGGAGGTGGAGGAGGAGGAGGAGGAGGAGGAGGAGGAGGAGGAGGAGGAGGAAAGGAGAAAAAACTTTATTTTAATAAGGGAGAAATTAATGACACATTACAAGTGATAGCCGAGTGTCGTAGCAGGTATCTGTTCAATCAGAAATCAGCTACGAAACTCCTGAGCGCTCTTTGTAAGGGTGACCCGTTGGATTGGCCAGCAAAAAAACTCTGTTCCTGCTGTAAAATCACTTCCCGGTGGTTCGGAACCCACGTAAAAGTGTAGGTCCATGTCATCAATCACCATCATCCAATTCATTGCCCACGCACAAGTGTCAGACCTATGTGGGCTTCATCCTCCGAAAAAAAATCAAAGAAAAAGGTTGATCAAAATAGTGTTTGTATTTATTATTGTTATTTGTATTTGTTTAAGGTAAAATAAGGTATTGGTATTCTTAGTAAAGTATAATAAGGTAAGTGATGTTTCAATTAGTAATTGGTAGGTGAGAGAAACAATTTTAAGCTCGAATCATGTCAGGTTGAAGGTTATGAAGGGATTCTGCTATATCTAAAATCAGGTGTGCTCTATATAGATATTCATATAAACAACTCAACCGATCGTACAATAATATGGAGCATATAGCATATATTCATGTACTAAAATATGGAATATATAGCTATACTCATGTAGTGCAAAGCCCATAGGATCCTACACATGAATATATGCTATATGCTCCATATTATTGTACTATGTGTTGGGTTGTTCATATAGATATATAGAGCATATAATATAAGGAACTACAGTAGTTATTCATATACAATAATATGGACTATATAATACAGTCATATTTATGCAATGTAATACAGGTCTATAATACTCTAAATGTACAGTATATTATATCTATCTGAACAACCCAGCACATAGTACAATAATATGGACTATTTAGCTATATTCATGTACTAAAATATGGACTATATAGGCATTAATATGGACTGTATAGCTATATTTATGCACTGTAACGTAGTTCCTTACATTTTTATGCTCTATATAACTATATGAACAACCCAACACATAGTACAATAATATGGAGCATATAGCATACATTCATGTACTGAAATATGGAATATATAGCTATATTCATGTAGTGCAAAGCCCGTAGGATCCCAAACACGAGCAATTACCATAACACGTAATGTAGGGGAATCTCATTATGCATATAACGCAGTTGAAGGGTACAATGCCCAACTATTCTTATATGAATAAGTAATTAAGGTCAACACTTGTCAGAGACAGAGAACAATGCATCATTACTATTACTGCATTGGCTAACCAACAATTATTATCATTTAATGACAATGAATACTTCTTCTTCTTCAAACTTGAAGCACAGAAGCTTCCCGATCAATCCATTGTTACACTTGATTTCCGTTTTTAACATTTTTTTGTTTGTTTTTTAGGGAAATATGTTTGACGTAAACGAGTAAATAGATGATGAGCTACAATGAGAAGTAATTTTATAAGTAGTTGTGTAAACAGTGACCTCACGCCCAATATTAAGGGTGCTTGCACAGAGGAACATACTCCATGTACTCGATGATAATCACCATCGCAAAATTAAACACATCATCACACCAAACCCTTGATTTTATATGTATTGTCTATTTTCAGTCTGTTTTTACAAAAGGTCACTCTGTATCACATCAACAAGGCTGTGTTTTCTATTTGCGAGACAGATGATTACTCAAATTAGATTTCAGATGTCTAAAAGCTTACCTTTCACTTCCAAAAAAAAACCAGATATATTTTACAAAATAAGAATCAAAAAAGTCAATTTTCCAAAAAATGTCCAATAGTTTTGTATATATCATTCCACTCAGCTCAAAAATCTCTCTCTAACCCCCTCCCCCCCCCAAAAAAAAAGAGACATATGCAAGACTTTAAACCCTTTTTCTAAGGGTCTATTGAATTTTTGTCACTTAACAAACGCTCTCTCAAAATCATCTTAATGTTAATTTGAAGGATCTCAGCAGAAATCTAGCACAAGTAACTTAAGAACTCTAGCACACAGTATTTAGCCAAAATATGAACCAAAATACTTTATTCTCTGTTTATAAAGCTCTCATATTCTCTCTTTATTAGAGCGTGCCATCTTGATTATCAGAACGTATCAATAGCACACAAACGCTATTGGAGCTTCTGGTCCATAGTAATGAAAGGACATGATAATAATTAATACTGGATTATAATACGATACCATTGAGAGTCAAACCGATGTCTAATCAGAGAGGAAGATATATAAAAAAGCGTGTGTGAGAGATAGAGAGAGGGAGTGAGAGTGAGAGAAAGAGAGGGAGATAAAGAGAGTTTTTAGAGCACATTGAGTTCAAAGCATGAAAGAGATTGGTGACATATGATCAAGGCAAGAAGAAGGGGTCTTAATCAAACGATGCAAGGCTTTGGGGTTTGATTACTCGTGCAACTTGGGGTTTACTAATAATCTACTGTAAACCAAAATACACACACACAGACACACCCACACACGCCCACAAGAGTGAACTCTACTTTGAATCTGTATGTCAATCTTACTGGAGTTTTACTCCAATATAGCAGCTTTCGACAAGCAATAAATGAAAAAAGTTCAAAATCGTTTATGATTTAAAGGTGCCTGGGATGAATCGATCTAATTTTTGTTGGAGTTCCAAAGTTGAAGATTCAAATTGAGAATGAATTCAGATGTGGGAGGAGAAATAGAAAGAGAAATATTAAGATAGACCCGAAGAGAGAATGTAGGAAACGAGAATATTATGTTGAAAGACAATGGAGAAAACATTGAACTGGAGATGTTCAGAAATGAAAAATGATTGGAAGATGGAGAAAAAGAGATGATGAAAGAGAAGAAAAAAGATGGGGAAAGAAAAATAGGTGGAGAAAGAGGGGCAAGAAAGAACAAGAAAAGAAGAGAAAAAAGTGAAGCAAGAAGAGAAAAACGACGAAAAACAGACGGAAAAGAGATGGGGGGAGAAGATACAAAATTAAAGATAAATGAAGGGAAGGAAACATGAAAGAGGAGAAAAGCGATTGAGAAAGAGGAGGAAGAAATATCAAGAAAAGAAGAGAAAAAATACGAAGAAAAAGAGAAAAAAGATCAGAAGTGAAAAAGAGGGGGAATGGAGAAAAGAGATGAAGAAAGAAGATAAAGAATTAAAGATAAGAGAAGAGATGAATACAATTTGTAGGAAAAAAATATATAAAGAAAGAGTGGAGAATAAAATACAAAGATAATCATTGAGAAATAGGGAGAAACAAATGAGAATGTGTGCAAGCTATTGTCAGTGGGTGGAAGTAATGGTTAAAATTTGGTTGTCGTGGAGGGGGGGGGGGAGAGGTTGAGTGATATGACTGAGATCATTTCTCATTTGATTGTTAGTGTGATAATAATAGGGGGGGGGGGAAGAGATGATGTGATGGGGGCCGTAATAAGAGGGGGAGCAGGGCAAGAGGATGACATTCAAAATAGGCTAATTTTCATATCTTAACGACTACACGGAAGAGATGCGTTCTCTTCAGTCCCCCCCCCCCCCTTATCAACACCCTCCCCCACCAAGAAGGAAACGAACGACCTCAGAAATGATTTACATAAATATCAATCCCTATCTATATTCAGTGCTGCTTTATAGGGCTGACTGAATTAATAACAATGAAACGTTATTAACTTCGAAATGACATTATTAGCGGCTGCATATAGGCTAGAAGATTGATACTGTTTCTTTTTAATTTGAATCTCATTATTACTGGACTATAACTTTCTGAACTGAATTTTTCCAGACGTTTTTATTTTGTGAAAGGAGTTCGGGAAAGAAGATTTAAAGGAGTATCAAACGACCCAACGTACCTTTTGTTCCGAAGTGAATAATAGGCCTACTTAATTTTTCAACTTTCTGAATTCCATGGATGCTATTAACTAAAAAATTATGCCGCCGCCAGGATTTGAACCCGGACCTTTCTCTATCGCGGAGACTGCTCTGCGATCTTACGAGCTACACTGAGCTCTTCTGGACATATTAATAAACTAAATATTCGTTATTTAAAAATCTTCAATAACATTTGAGATTTGTACAATTTTATCACGAAATTTGAAATTTACTCACGTCTGTGAGTAATGATTGGGCAATCATTGAATACCCGACAGGGCCTTATTGAAATCGTGCCGTTGTCCGTCAGTCCGTCTGTGCTCTAGCTCTTGAAATGATGATTCTGGACTCTTGAAACTTGATACAGCTTCCTCATAGTCGCTATTAATTTTGGAGGATTGGGATCAAATATGAAAATAATTGTGACGAGAAACTTATCACCACTACAGGTACTTAGTTAGTTTTGGCTAGTTAAAATCAAAACATTGCACAGTTAGTTCATTTCGAATACAAGAAATTTGAAGAATATCACAAATTCTGATGCTTAGCCCATTCATCCACTTTATTTTTACAGTGCAAGCGTTGATGTTTTTATGTTTGGTTTTGTTGGAATCTTATCTTGGATTATTTCAAGACGTCAAATTGAAAAAAAAGAAAGGAAATAATGGGACATGTTATGTATTATGAGATTTGTTGGACAAGAAGAAGAAGAAATAAGCGGTTCTTTCAAAAACTGCCGATGCACATTTTTTAACTTTTCGCGGTAAACTTAAAGACTTGCAGTCAATTTTAATTGAGAATAAATAAGGTTTTTTGAATCGTGATGATTCATTTTGATCTTCCAGTTTCCAGTTGATTATTTTGATTATGAATCTTCACGATTCGAAAAAGGTTTCAGCCTACGAGAGTAAATATTCATTTATTCTCAATTAAATTGACTGCAAGTCATTAAATTTACCATGAAAAGTTAATATTAACAACGCAGATCATTATGGATCAAGAAATGCAAGTAAGTACATTTTTGTGTGAATCAGAAAGCATCATTATATTGATTTTAGAAATCGAAGCAGTTAAATGGTGCATAGGCCGTTAACTTACATTAAACATTAATTATAATGATTATCATTATAACTCATATTTAATGTAAGTTTACAGAGACCTTGGATACTCCGTTGGATCGGTTTATTGTTAATTATAGTATGAAAAGGAATAATTCATCACTTGGATAAGTTGGTGGACAACCCAAAATTTCAGGTAGATTATTTGGATACATCTGTCACCAGTGAATTTCCATCGATAATTATAATAATCTAGATGATGAATTTCAAATAATGTATATTAGAGCAGAGCAGCACATTGAAATACTAAATTACAATGGGGAATACAAAATGTTGTAGAATTGGAGTGAATAATACAGCACACGATCAACAGGACAAACGAGTGCAGTCGTTGGTCATGAATCGTAATGAATATTCATAATATTCAGGTGGTGGCCACTTGTGGAAATATGGCAGTCACATGGAAACGGACACCCGTACGTAGTTAACGAAGTTAATCATTGAAATTCGCGGGTGCTAGAACGGACCCTGCGGTGCACCACTAACAAGATTAGGCCACTTGGACGGACAGTGGGCTCAGTGTAAATATAACCCGAACCGGGATTTCGGTCAGAGTATCACACCCCCCCCCCTCATTGGAGAAAGCATGATGGGGGAGGGGGCGTTTTGAAAAGGGGATGAGCCCGTTTGTCGGATGTGCTTGGAAGCATTCCAAAGCAACCCCTCAAAACGGCCGGTCCATTGATCTGATTTACGCCTTCTGCCAGAACTCACTCACTCACTCACTCACTAGAAGCCGCTGGGCATTTAGGGGGGGGGGGGAGAGTGGCAGGGTAATGATGAGGGGGCATGAGGGGGCATTATAGGGGGGATTAGAAAGGTGTTAGAAATCGAACAAACCACCGACCACTTCCAGCGCAGTCGAATGCTTTTGTAAAGTCGATGAAATCGGTCTGTTGGTCCGGTCAGCACTTGTACGAAAATACATGGTGACTACCATATTCGGGGTATTGTCACATTCTACAACTCTGAGATAAGTGACGGATTTTCATGGAATCAACAAGAACTTCATCGTAAGTAGAAGTAAATTAGAATTTTCAATTGTCTTAAGCACCTGACATGGCCTTATTGAAATCATGCCATTGTCTGTTCATCCGTCTGTGCCTTAGCTCATGAAAGGAAGATTCCAGACTCTTGAAATTTGGGAAATAACTTCATCATAGTTTAAGTGAGATCGCTATTGGTTTTGGAGTTTGAGGATCAAATATGTAAATAATTATGATGCAAAACATATTTCCACTATAGGCTCTAGGTTAGTTTTGACCAAAGAAAATCAAAACATTAGAAAGCTGTTTTATTTCGAATACAAAAAAATTGAAGAATATTACAAATATTGATATTAGCCCATTCATACACTTTTACAGTGCAAGCGATGACGTTTTCATTTTTGAATGTGTTGAAATATTTTCTTAAATCATTTTAAATCGTCGAATTGAAAAGTGGAGAAAGTTTTGATGCATATCATGATATTTATATCGTTATATATATAGTTCGATATTTATATCAAACTATTATGAGATCTGTTGATCAAGAATAAGAAGTAGCAAAACTCTTTTTCAAGAACTGTCGCTGTGCATTTTTTGTGCATAACATGATGTTTAAAGAAACCGAAGCAGTTGAATGGCAAGGTTAGTAGAGGGGTTGTTAAATGGAGTATCAGCACAACTGATAACAATAAATTATTACCTATTATTTAATACGTCGGGTCCTCGGATGTATCGGTTTATTTGATACCTATTTATGAATAAATTCAATCCAAATCTGGTACTTTATTTTTCAGTCCAAGTTAGATCCTGCGATGGACAATAAAAATCAACGGAGATCATATGTTTATCATTTGTGCATAAGTATATGCACTTAACTTCATAGATAATTGTCCTCCCGATGCACCACTTTGATAGGAAGAGAAACAAGATTATAAACGAGGCATAATGTTTCAATTAGGCAACGTAACACGAGATAAAAAAACAGCTTGTAGTAAAAACGTAACGGCAACTGTCGTAGTGGAAACTGGTTCAGTTGCTGACGATTGAAAAAGGCCTCACAACGCGTTTGCCCAATATATATATTGCGGGAATCTATCAGCATATATACACACTATATATAGATAAACAGAGGCTTTGAAGGAGGGAATCTACCAACATGTGTAACACTATAAACAGGTATACAAAGGATAATATATATAGGAGGGAATCTACCAGCATCTGATCCCACTAAACATAGATATATGCAGAGGGTATAAAGGAGGGAATCTATCAACGTATTTACATATATTTTTACTACGTATTATATACAGGTATTCTTTAATACTAATAATGTAGGTAAATATAGGCTATATAGGAGGGAATCCACCAGCATATATTCATATTTTTATTATGTAGCCTATATATATAAATATAGGCTATATATAGCACTAATAGAAAAATCGTAGGGCCGACTCGCCGTGATTTAGTTCTTTATGTTAATCAATTTGTGGAGAGACGAGAGAAGAAAAAACTGGTTCAACTTCCTCTCTATCTTTCTCTTTTACTCTCTCCTATATCGTGGATGATGACACCTCTCTCTACTTGTCTCGCTTGGCAAAACACCCTCACGACTCCTCTACATCATTATCATCATCATCATCATCATCGTCATGATCATCACCACTTGCCTGAGGCTTGTGCCGAACGCGTGTCCCAACACATGTCTTCACGCTGACTTTTTATGTTTTTATCTGATTTTAGGTACAAAGTAGGCCTATTCTCGGTCTCACAAAAATGTGAAGATTAATAATAAAAGATGCCGGATCAATTAAAAAAAAAACATGACAGTAAAAAGTGGCCCAGTAATTAACGTATAGAATCATCATAATAATTACACTAAACAGAAAATAATGTGTATTCCAAAATATTATATATTCAGCCACACATATAGCGGAAAACAAGTATGAGAAAAGGAAGAATAATAAGTAAAAAATAAGAAGAAAATTAAATCGAAAAAGAAAAGGAAGATGAAAAAGAAGAAAAAGAGGAAGACGAAGAGCATTTCGAACTTTAAATTAATAAGACTTTGAAAAATAGAATATCAAATGGAGAAAGTTATTCAGAAACGAAGCAAAACGTTTGAGATAAAAACAAAACAAAAAGTAGGAAGCTATAGAGGTGAAAATTCCCACAAGAACAATTTGATTGAAAAAGTTCCGAAAACAGAATTCTTTTCAAAGTGAAAAGTGCTAAAGCTTATTAAAAAATCATAGTCAAACTCAAAAACTTCGAAAATTCCAAAAAAGACAATTTTCGATCACCTTACTCAAAACCAAAGTCGAAAATGACTAACAATTCTACATAGAACAACTTTTTGGATTAAATTCAATATTTTTCTAATAGAAGAGAACACTTCTTTCTCCAATTTCTCTAATCCCAGCGTCACATTAAACCAGGCATCAAATGATAAGTGACTTCCATACATTATATACATATATATAACATTATCTACATATAAAAACATCTATATTCTGTATATATGGGCATTATTTCTATACATCAGTTAAAATCGTAGCCAATGTAGTCAGTCACTATATCTATAGCTATTACAGTCTATATATGGACACTGTAGTTGTATATATACATATATATGAGCTAAATCTATAGCTGTTATAGTCACCCACTATATCTATATACTAGTTAAAGCTTCAGGTCTTGAGGCGAGCACGCATAAAGGTCTTAGGTCAGGTGCGAGCTGGCTTTGAGGAGCTGCAGCATGTCTAGGTTAATAGGTCTCCAACGATAGGTCAGCTCGCTAACTTAAGCCTAAACGACCATAAAAATAAACACAGTGCCGGCTTTTTATAGAAATTGTCACTCTCCCACATTCCTAAACTGTCAATTAGTGTCATTCAATATTTTTTAACAGAAAAATTGTTTTTTATCCAATTACGACAAACATTTGACAAGATTTAACATGAAGATTCCTATTTTGTGTCCGGAGTATCGAATCAAAACATCCCACGGACCCACGGCCCAATACTCGATGTATTGGCTACAGCCCTGAGCGTAGCAGGTATCTGTTCAATCAGATTAGATAAGGAACGCTCTTCTGGGCCCTCTCTGTAAGTTTGACCGATTGGATTGATCAGCAAAAAAAGCTGTGCTCCCTTCTGTAAAATCACTTCCCCGTTGTTCGGAACCCATCTGAAACTGTAGTTCCAACTCATCAATCACCATCATCCAACTCATTTTCCACGCACAGATCTCAGACCTATGTGGGCTTTACAAAAAAAATCAAGTTACGGTAGTTTCGATTGTTACAACGTCAGCATCAATCTTATCTTATTTATCAATCAGTGGAATCTTAAGTGGTCATGGGTTCGAATCCCGCTCCACCGTCAGGCATTTATGTGTAATCATTCACCTCATTACCCACGCACAAGTCTCGGACTCATGTGGGCATCATCAACAATAAAAAAATAGCACAATCAAAGATTATTGTAGAAGAACACACTCATGTTTGATTTTTGTGGGGTACCAATCCGTGACAGTAGTTGATACACTTCAAACTTGAAAGAACATATTTTTGTGGAATTTTCGCATGATTCGTTTAACTTATAGGGCTGTGCTCCCTGCTGTAAAATCACTTCCCGGTGGTTCGGAACCCACCTAAAACTGTAGGTCCAACTCATAAATCACCATCATCCAACTCATTACCCACGCACAGGTCTCAGACCTATGTGGGCTTCATCCTCAAAGAAGAAAAAAAAAACTTAAATGCTCAGTAGTTAAATATGTTCAGGTACCCTTTTAGGCGAGTAAGATTGGTTCATAAACTAGGAGCCTCTCATAGCACGCACTTCACTTTGGAGGCCCATCATTGGCTGATACTAGACACGCCCATTAGTGACCAATATCAAATAACAAAGACAAATAATATCGATTCCATAAAATCGGCCTTCGTTGAAGTAAATGGCACAAATTCGGCTCAGTTTGTAATTGAATTTTTGTAAATGAATTTTTGTAATTGAATTTTTGTAATTGATTGATTTGAATTTGAATTTGAAAAAAAAATTGAAAGTTCGCTCCACCTTAAGATTTTAATGTGCTTTATTTCATTGAAATTAAGTTGTTTTCGGCTATTGGGCTACTTGACATTTTTTATTAAGAATTCTCCACAAGTTCTTCTTTTTCAACCCTTTGTGCTTTACAGCTACGGTTGCCAACCCCTTCTACAGGTTTAGTCAGATAAACTACAAGTCTACCGTACAATCTAAGATAATTATAGAAGGGCCCACTAAATGTTTAAATTTTTGTGGGGCACAATATGAACCCAGTTAATACACCTCAAGCTTGAAAAAAATTTGTGCCATTATTCATTCATTTATTGATATCTCGTTCATTCATTGATATCTCGTTCATTTATTGATATCTCGTTCATTTATCGAATTAACTGCATAAAACTGCATCTTTATAATTATACTGGATTACATGTTTCACTGAATTTTCAATCATTCTATCCTTATTGTTGTACAATCGTACCACATTTTCGCACGTAAGTGTACAAGTGGCTTGAAAGTGGTCATCGTAGTTGTTGGTGTTAACGGATTTTTAGCGTCAATTTGCGCAACCTCTCTTCGATAACTATTCGAAACACCCTGTTAAAATTATTTCCGTCCATCGTACAATGAAACCAAAGACTATACAGTTTTTTTTAAATAGATATTGATACTCTTTAATAGAAGTAACTTACACAGGGCTATAGGGTGAAGGTACCTGCTCTTATAGGTACGGTGACAATTTTTGGGACTTACACGGAGGCCAATATTTAACAAGCTTAGAACCTCGCTAGATTGTGAGGTCCCATTTCTTGTAATGTTCTGAAGATTGCTTGTGTTATAGCTTTACATTATTGAATTCCATATCTAGGAATTCACGAGGTTAGGTTAAGCTTGTTAAATAGTGATCTCCGTACCCAATTCTTCAAATATTCTTTAAATATTCAAATATTCACTCAGCGTTTAACCTGAATCTTTGACTCAGTGTTTTAGTTCAAGATGATTACTGAACGTTACAGATTCTCACTGATACATTTGGTACGTAAGTTTTTAGGTTTCTTTTTTCGGAACAACTCATAATTTGGAAAATTATCACACAAATGTCAAAAAATATTTCCGTAATTTTTAAAATTTGTCACAGTTCTCTGGTCCAAATACTGGCTGTTACATATTTTCACTGTAACACTAGGTTATAATTGCTTTAGGTACGGAAAAACTTCACGGTTTCCATTTTGGCTCAATTTATCAACAAAAAATATATTGAAAATGATATTTTTTGAATAGAACTAGCTTAGACATGGCTTTAGGGCGATGCCTAGTTCTAATAGGTACAGTAAACATTTTTATTTGTGGAATAACTAATAGGAAAAGTATGATTTTGAACTCACCTTCACATGTAAACTGTCCATAATGTTTTCCACTGGACTTGTCTCCACAGACAACACACTCAATGTTCTGATTTTTGTCGTTGGACTGGGTTGAGCCTCCCGACTGCGAACTGTTTGTGCCGGGCGTAGCGAGGTCTCTGAGACCGGTCACCGAGTTGGGGTCCTCGGGAACGGGAGGCACCATGGGACCCAGCCCCAGCGAAGGGGGCGGATCCCTCCAGGGGGTCGCAGCCACCAGCGCCATGCTCCTCGGAAAACCGCCCAGGTCCAGGTCACCCCCTGAGGGGGGGTACCGGCACACCCCGTGTGGTAAAATAATGGTCCTGTTTTGGGGGCCCCACTAGAGGGCCTCGCGAACTATTTTGAAAAACACTTAAAATCGGGCACTGGGAGTCACTGGTTAGCTCCGGAACATTAGGTCTTGTAGTTAATCATAGTTTCGAAAATTTCAAAAATCTTGCACTAGTTACACACTTTATCGCCAAAAAAAGTCCTGTAGATTCTCAAACTTTGTCACAGAATTCTAGTCCAAAATCACTTCAGGTTACCGATTTCCACTCACGCATTAGGAACGTAAAACATTGTAGTTGCTATTCTGGAGGAGCCCATAGTTCCGAAAATATCGTACTGTGAAATTTCAAATCTTTGACTCAGTGTTTTAGTTCAAGATGATTACTGAACGTTACAGATTCTCACTGATACATTTGGTACGTAAAGTTTTTAGGTTTCTTTTTTCGGAACAACTCATAATTTGGAAAATTATCACACAATTGTCAAAAAATATTTCCGTAATTTTAAAATTTGTCACAGTTATCTAGTCCAAATACTGACTGTTACAGATTTTCACTGTAACACTAGGTTATAGTTGCTTTAGGTACGGGAAAACTTCACGGTTTCCATGTTGTCTCAATTTTTCGCTAAGAAATATTCCCGTAATTTTTAAAAAATCACCACAGTTCAAATAAAATCGCTTAAAAGTTCACAAATCTATCCATTTTGCACACTAGATTGCATATTTCCAAGAAGAACTCTTGTACTCCTGTACTTTTGATCTAAAATTCGTGAATTTGCCACAGTTTTATAAATAGTAACTCGATTTCTGTAAAGACACACCATTAAAAGATGAATATTATTTCTTCCAAGATTGTGTCACAATTTCAGGTATGTTATCCTATAAACAGTGTTTTGACGACTACTGGTAATAATTTTTGAAACGATCCCACTTCACATTAATAAACGCTATGTTACAAAAAAATAAAATCTTATGTTTCTTGATTCAGCACAAACTGCTACAGTTTTTAACTACTTGAGATATTGTTTCTATGAGAAATTCTAAATTTACTTACTGGAGCACGTTTTTTAATTATAATTTACTGATGATTTGAATTATTATTACTGTAATTATCTTGTAATCACTGCATTACAATTACTATAATTTAATTAATAGTTCACCGGTGATTTGAATTATTATAAATTACTACTTTGTTTTCATTCTAAACTGTTCAATTCCAAGTGATTTAAAAGTATACTCCAGTCAAGTGAATAATTTTATTATTTATAATAAATAATAAACGATGTCTGCAAGTTGTCAATTCTAATATAGAAAGTTACATTAAGTAACATACAAAAGCATCGATTAGTATTGCAGTTTGTAATGGATCAAGAAATTTAAAAATATTGTGAGATGCCCCAGCCACAGGGATATTAAGAACTTGGGAAAATTCTGAGACAGTTTGAGAAACACTTCCTAGCGAATTCGAAGAGATTTTTCTTGTTTTATTGCACAGCAGCTTTCAATTTTATTTCTTCGACAAAATCCACAATCCATCACTGGTTCACATCAATATAGAGAAAAAATGATTGAGTTTTTTCAAATGAGCCGGTACTGAACTTTGTTGGGAAAAATAAAATTTTCAAACACCCCCTACATGTTTTTCTACCAGTCTATCTTATAAATCAATGCGAGATTTACGTTAAAAGTCACAAAAACGTTATTCTAACGAAAAATACTTTAAAGTGTGCTATAGAATATAATCTTAAATTTTAGATTTTTGTGGTAAATTTTATTCTCCATAATATAATGCTCAGACGTTTTCACGTGCTATTTTATAAGTTGAACCTAAAACTTTACTACTGGAATCATGTATTGCGTTTTTGACAATTCCCAAAAGTTATTGCTTTGAAACTTGATATCGGAGAATAATACCACTTTAAGAAAATGTAATCTAAAAACTGAATTCACTAAGCAATTTCTAAAATTAACTGGAAGGCCTAGTTACGAGTTACAAGTTACGAAGTTACGAGTAGACCGTTCCGAATTACGAAGTTACGAGTAACCCATTCCATCACAAATTTTGAATTTAATTAGAATTAAGCTATTAATGAAAAAACTTCCGATTAAAAATACATATTAACCTGAATGATTATGGAGAATCAAATCTAAACTCGTTGAAATGGGAAAAGGGAGTTTCGATACAGGTGTTTAATTTTTTATTTGTCTGTTTATTAAAATTTGAGATTTATGACGGACTAAAGTTAACTAATTCTAGCCTGATTAGTTGATTAATTAGTTAGTTATACGTAAGTAAAATTATTTCTCAATTGGTTTCACCGAAATACCATCATTTTAGCGCAAAATAAACTTATGATTCCGCAACTGATTCCGAATATTGGCAATTCAAAGCTTAGAACTCTATTTCAAGAGGAGAAGATATCAACTTTTTCACATAATTAATTCTTTTTATTCTTTAAATTTATTCTCGTCTCTACACTTCCCATTCTTATACTTGTGCCAAACTTTCATGATTCTAATGGAAAAACTTAATGATTGTTATAAAAAACATCATGATTTTTAGAGCTCTCATATAATTTAAATACGACAATAGTTCAGTCCAATCTATCCAATACAGTACTTCTGAAAATCAATTTGTGATTCAAAATATCATTTGGAGTTGAGGAGAAGTAATTATTTTCGGGAATGAATTTTTCTACGAAATATACGAAACTAGTTTATCTCAATTTCAATAATGATTTTTTTTATTAGAGCTTATTTGGAATTCCGGAAAACTAATCTTATTTTGGCGAAATTTCCACGTTATATTCGAAACTAGGTGATACCAATAGTCTATCAATTTCAATAATGAATTAATTTAAAAAAAGTAGGCATGAATTCGTTAAAATAATATAGAAACTTTTACGGATTATCTAATTTTTTCGTATATCAACTACTGTGAGACAGACCATGACAGTTGACGATGCTAAACTAAACTACAAAAACTGTAGATTTTCAATTTGAGATTTTTTTAAATTTCAAGTAAAATATAATTTCAGTAAACCGGGAGGTAACTTGAGCCAAAACTAACTAATGTGGTGTATTGAATATTATTCTCAACTCCACAATATTAAAAAAAAAAAAACTACAATTTGAGTTCATGGCTTTTCCCGTAGCTGCTACAACAGACCGATGAACCTGAGAGTTTTTCCGCATAAACTAGAACTTTATTAATTTCATCAACTAATAACTTAATTTCACTAATAATCTAGTTGAAGTAAATTCCAGTCACTAACTTCATATGATTGATTCTCGTCATATAAGCATTGTATACCCAATTATCGAGAATAAACGTGAAAAATATCTAACAGTTTTAAATTTTTGGAAAATTTAGGAATTTCTCCATATTTGTTCAAATTAGTGCACAAAGCATATTGTTTAAATGGTAACACTTTTCGCGATAAACATAGAGCGATATCATAGCTCTTGTGACAAGTACGTAGACTCCTACTAGACTGGAACTAGACGAATCTACAACGCGTCTACATTAGTCTAGCAAGATCTCAGCGTTCTACGAAAGCGAGTGTCTTTGTTTGAACGTCTTTCAAGATTCCCCACTATTTAAGCATTTTTTAAAAGTCTGTTGATTCAAAATTCATTCAACAATTCGAAGCTAGTTGATCAATTTCTATAAATAATTAAAGAACTATCTAAAACACTGATCTCGATCTTAAAAAATCTCCACCCTTCGGATTTTTATTCAAATGGGTGGATTAAAATTTTATCCAGATCTATTAAATGTAAGAACTATTAAATAATCATTATTATTAACCAATAAAAAACTATCTTGAACACTGATCCTAATATTTAAAAATCTCTACATTTCCGGATTTTTTTCGAATATGTGGATTTGAATTTCATCTAAATATTGGTCTAAACTAGTGAATAATTGAGAATGAAACAATAAAGAACTTTCTAAAACACTGATCTCAATACTAAAAAAAAATAAACTTCCAGAGAATTTTTGAAATTGTGTTGATTCAAATAAGTCAATTTAGTAAGTAGTCTATGTAATCGATTATAATGAATTATTAACGAAAAACTCTAAAAGCTAATATGAATAAATTTAAAGTAGAAATCACCCATAACCCTCCTTTCCAACCCTGTAAGGAGGGTGGAAATCATAAAATTCTATCAATCTCCCAGGATATGATTCCTACACTTTCACAAAAAGTTCGTTGCAGAAAGAGCGTAGAAAAACTTCTTATCAATTAATTCACTGTTTTTAAATTCAAATTCAATTTTTTTTTAAATTTACATTTTTTTGCAATAGTAGCCTACATTATAATTTTGAAAATTATCCGGAAACTGGGTAGATTTGAATCAAATTTTCCAAAAACAATTTTTATATTTTTTTTCAAAAGTAGCCTTGATTTTGAAAATTATCCGGAAACTTGGTAGATTCAAATAAATTTTTTTCCAAAAACAAAAATTTACATTTTTTTTCATCAGCAGATAACGATTTTGGATCTTTTTCGGAATCTGGGTAAATTCAAATTAGATAAGCTATCATTTAATCAATTGGAATGGGAGAACTCTGCGATCTAACATTTAATAAACTAGTATGAAGCGTTCTCTCTCAAACACAAAACTCATTTTCAATTCTATCCACTACTATCAATCAATGAAAAGTTTTCTCACAATACAAATCTCAATTTGAAAAATTGATACTATTATCAATCAAAGGAGAGTCCTCTCTCAAACAACAATCTCAATATAGAAAATTTTCACCTATAACCCTCCTCTTTAACCCTGCACCTAACCCCTACACTGTTAAACAAATTTGCACCAAAGGAACGCAGAGAAATAATATGACACACACACTTCTTATCAATCACTTGTTTTTCCTATGGGGCACAGAGGGCACCACACGTTTTTCTTTATCAATTATTATCCGTTGGTTCAGAGTTTATCAATTAATCAACACTAATTTCTCCACTTGGAGGTGATGAGCGGGTTTCTACACATGCCAATTTTCAGAGGGACAAACTCACAAATGTCTTCCATTTATTCGTAAAGTTATTGATGCATACTTCCATTATATATATTTGTTATTGATATACACTCTTTTCTTTATACATTTGAGAGGTGGAGTTTCTCCACAAACAATTCGCTAGGGTGAACTCACAAACTTCCCTTTCCTTATTTATTCACTTGTTCCCCTACAAATAATTTATGATAATGGGGAAAATGGGTCAAACTAACAAATTTTCCCTTTATTCGAAGAATTTATCGATAACACTACCACTT
Organism: Conomelus anceps; assembly: GCA_948455865.1. Lineage (NCBI taxonomy): Eukaryota > Metazoa > Arthropoda > Insecta > Hemiptera > Delphacidae > Conomelus > Conomelus anceps. Next base: position 150,997,020 of record OX418216.1, read on the forward strand.
GTTTCTCCATTAATAATTCGTGATAAAGGGAAAAATGGGGCAAACTCACTAATTTTCCATAAATATTTAATCGTAAAACTTATCGAAATTACTACCACTTGTTTCTTCGCAAATGGGGGGGGGAGGGTTAGAACTCACAAGTTTTTCCTTATCAATAATTCTTTCGTAGTGTTAACATCGAAATTATCACAAATCTCCACAAATAAATTCGGAGAACGGGATAACTCACGAAGGGGAAATTCACGAAGGTGGGGTAGATGACGACGAAAAGAGTCAAGAGAGCCGGGTTTATCGATTTCCCAGCTGGCACGCTTACAAATACAGATACAGTACACAAGGAGAGAGAGCGAGAGATAGTGCGCGCGTTGTAAGAGAGCGGAGCAGAGCGCGAACTCACCTAACCTCAAAGTTGACCTAGCGCTACGAGTCGCCGGGAGTAACTGAGCTCTGCCCCTGCGTCTGCCCCTGACTGTGACCCGAGACCTCCTGACCCCCCACCCCTGAGCACCCGTTGCCATGGCAACCGGTGGCCTCTTCGCTCCCATTGGCCGTGCCGACCTTTTAACATACGACACCCATTTATAATCGGGCGCTTTAATTTCGACGGCGCACGCCGCCGCTCAAGCCCGGCCTGCGCGCCAACGCCAAAATAAAACACCGCCAAATGCAATGCTGCTAGTATCAGTGTGATGATAATAGTGATGAGGAGGAGCTGGTATAGTAGAGGTAAGATAGGAGGAAATGGAAAATGTGAAAGGAAAACTGTGAAAACTCTAAACTTGAATGAAACACAGTTCTGAAAAAAAGAAGATAAACTTGATAAAAAAGGAACTGGAAGACAAAAGTGAGCACTGGGAGAGCTCAAAAATTGCAGGCAGGATAGGAGCGAATAAAAAATGTGAAAAACATGAAAAGAAAACTGTGAAACTCTAAACTTGAATGGGAGATCGTATAGCAAAAGAAGCATGAGTTTGATGAAAAGAGAATTAGAAGATAAAAGAGAAGACTAGGAGAGCGGAAAAATTGTAGACGGGATAGGAGAGAATGGGAAATGGGAAAACTTTGAAAGGAAAACTGTAAAAACTCAAAACTTGAATGAGAGATAAGACAAGGAAAGACAATTGAAAGGCTCTGTGATAAAAGTAGAAAATGAGGAAGCTGGAGAACTGTTCCTGGATGAGAAAACAATGGAAGGAGAACTCTAAAAAATCTAAACTTGAAGGAAAGATTGGATAAGCAGAACAAAGATAAATGGAGAACTGTGAAAACTGTAAACTTGAATACATTGGAAGGAGAAATTAAATAAGCAAATAAAGAATAAACTTGATGAAAAGAGAATTGAAAAAATCTGTAATGGAAGTAGAGATTGATGAAGCTGGAGAGTTATGGATAAGTTAGGAGAGATGGGAAACCCTAGATTCGGAAAGCTATGAAAGGAGAACTTTAAAAACTCCGATCTTGAAGATTCAGATCCATATTACTTTATTTGCGCAGTCTACAATGAATGATTAGAATGTTATAAAGACTAGCAACACTTGAATCCATTATAGTGATGTACAATTATTTAGTGAGAGTTAACTTCATGGTTAAATGGTTAAAATAAACAAGATAACTAATATAATGTTTGACTGAACGAAGAGAGGTCTCCGTTTCAAGTCGACCGTTTTGCATTTGTTTGTAACGCATTTACGGCTAAACGCTTGGACCAAATTTGATGAAGTTCAGCATCGAACGCCCAGCAATGTATCTGTTAGGATGTTCAAAATTCACTTGCATTTGTATAATATTGAAAAGGAAAATGGGAAAGCACTAGTGTCATGTTTTGGATGATAGTGATTGATGAGTTGGATAAGTTAATTGAAATTATTTTACGTCTACTTGTGGGCTAATTGGTAGAGGGGACTTGTTTTTACACAACTTAACCCCCGGCTATTTTTCTTTGTAAAGTGCTTGTTTAACGACATCTGTCTGTCTATACCTACACTTGTAACAAACACGAGTACTTTTATAATACTTTCTACTAGTTTAGACAATGATAAACTAAATATAATCTGATAAAATTTCAAAATTCACTCACATGTGAAGAATGAAAGTAACATCATAAATAGACGTGACTTTGCGTACTCACCTGAAAGATAAATAAAATAATCAGTTTTTGACCAAATGAATTACTATATTTTTATAAATAAAAACGAATTGCTAATTATTGTGTTTTGCTAAGCACTAAATCCGAGAAATGCACAAAACTAGAGTCCTAGGACTAACTTCTACCCTAATAGTCGTTGGAGGTTTAAATTTGAAATGCTCTTTCTTTCATTGAGAGGTGGTGAGTAAGAAAACAACAAAGGAGGCCTCTCTAATCAGCTGGAAGAGCGGATTAGAGACTAACTAGGACTAACTTCTTCCCTAATAGTCCTAGAAGATTGAAATTTGAAAGTTAACATCAGTGGGAGGTGGCGAATAATAAAACCAAGGAGAATTCTTTTTGGGATCGCAGCAACGCGTGATAAAGAAAAATACAGGAAAAATTGATGAAAGAGTTTAGAGCTGTCATCAGAATAATTGGCCGAACGTAGAGAGGTCTCTGTTTCATGTTGGCCGTTTTGCATTTCTCTGTTTGTTTGTGAAGCATTCTCGGCTAAACACGTGGACCAAATTCAATGGAATTATACATAGATAGATATGGCAGCGTCCACTGATGTCCTATAGAAGGAGTATCTGGATTTGTCAAAGATATTATGTTCCACTAAAAAATGTCCTGCTATCATATGAGATAAAACTTTATATGCAATGTAAATTAAAATCATTATAACTATAAAATCGTCATGTATGATTTGTGTTGGCATAGTGATTAATATACTCCAGAATAAAGTAAAAAAGAAATTCTTGTAATTCTACATTCTTAAATTCAAATTATTCATAGATCTTAAGAACTCATTCTTAAATGGAAGTGTTCTGACACGGGCAGGTAAGATATTGAAACGATTAATTCCTAAGCTCTTGACGCCCATAGAACAAGTGTTGTTCTATGGCTATGATCTCTTTGCCTTGTTTCGTATGTATGAATCATAGAGTCAATTGAAGACTGATGAAGCTAGAAAAAGACCATAAGGAAGTTATATACCAAGTTTCAAGAGTCTACAATCTTCTTTTCAAGAGCTAGAGCATAGACAGACGGACAGACGGACCACGGCTTGATTTCAATAAGGCCCTGTCAGGTCCTTTATAACGGAAGCAGAAAAAATTAACGAAATTATATTATTTTTTTATAGTTTACACACATGAAAGAAGTGCTTTTGTTTTTCAATACAAAATAGCAACTACTTCAACAACACCTTTCCCGGTCATGGATCATAGAGGTTAGAAAAGAGGGTAGAAGGCAGCATATTCAAGGGTATGAGGCAGGTACAAAGGTGTGAGTTAAGCTCTGTAAGGGGCTTCTTGACTTCTCACTCTGCCACACTTGTCATGACAATCACGACTAATCCTGTTTGTACGATCTTATACGATTTCTACAATATAATACCGTACACAAGAAGACAACGAAGAAAGTGAAAGAAAGGATGAAAGTTGGAAAGAGAAAGAGACAGTAAAGCAATAGAGAAGAGAGTATAGAGAGAGAGAGAGGGTGTGAGAGAAAGAAAGTAGAAAAACAGGGTGTGAGAGAGTAGAGAAATAGAGTGGAATAAAGTGGAGGGAGGGAGAGAGAGCTTGAGTAAGAGTGGTATATAGAGAGACAGTGAGTAACATAAATAGAGAGAGAAAAAGGTGTGAGAAAGAGAGGGTAGGGTGATGGTGATAGGGAGGAAGAGAAAAAGATAGAGGTTGAGAGAATTGGAGAGAGGAAGAGAGGGCGAGAGGGTCTTGTCTGAGATTCAATACTTCACCTATTGAGAGTCTAGCTCTGAAAATACATTATGAGGCTTCACATTTCAAGGGATTGAATAGCAGCTTGAAGCTTATCAATTAGTTAATTTTTATTGACAAGGTGGGTTTTAAAATATTTTTTTAAGATTCTGCTTGTTGAGGCTGTGCGCAGGGTTTTTCGCCGGTTTTTTCGAAGTTTTTTTGTATTGTAAACTTTTTCTCACGGTAATGCATTTTGTAGCCCTAATAACATCCAATAAAAGAAATTTAGAATAAAAATTATGACGAAAAGCCCTCAACTAAGAGTAAAATGTGAGGGATTAAAAGAGAAGGAGGAGGAAGAGATAAAGAAGATCGAAATGGATTTAAAAAAAGAGAAGAGAAAGAAAAAGGGGAAAAGGGTTGAAAGGACAAAGAAACTACTAGATTAAATTTGTAAATAGGTTGTCATGTTTTAGATATTCAGATTCAATTGAATCGGGCAACCTGCTAGTTTGTTATAACAGAGTTAGTAGACCATTATCAAACACTGTTACAAAATTTTCATCTTACTCCATGGAAGAATTATTCAATTTACATTATTTTAAACTGATGCTAGTCTCTCCGATATCTTCCCATTTCTATGATCGACAGGGCTGTAGTAATCGATGTTACACAACTATCGATATTTACAATCATCGATATTTCAAAGCTTTCGATATGGAGATAAGATTAGGGTTTAAGTAAGGATTGGTACAGCTGTAAAATATAGCTGAAACTATGGATACAGCAGTGAATATATCAGGCCAATATCGATAGCTGTAAAATATCGATTTATTCCTTCTAATGCTCTTTGATAGGAGCTGCAACCAAACGGCATAGAAAAGGGAAACCACCCGTAATAGGATTTCAATAATAATAACAATACTGTTTTTAGCTCCATGTGTCTTAAGGTTCCAATAACAATAATAATAATAATAACAATACTGTTTTTAGCCCCATGTGTCTTAGAGGTGACCAAACACCACTAAGATATACCACTATTGATATTAGCCTGTGCCTCTTGTAAGATTTCGTAGTGTCTGGTTTCTTAAGTTCTTCCTCTCAACCCTTACAAGTTCTACTGAAAATTTGATAGTCAGTCCTATAATAGCAAACAAGATATTGATTTTGATTTGATTCGATAGCAACATTTCGATCTGATATCAGTTTCAAATCGATATTCGATATTGATAATTAAAATCGATATTTATGCATCCACATAGTCTACAAATTGCAACAGTAACATTTCAGCAGGAAACCGTGTTTTTCACGAAATTTCAACTAAGTTAGGAAATAGCCCACAAAAATACAATTTCAGCACAAAGCGATTCCTTTCAAGAAATTTGAACTCAAAAATACCGTATTTCACACAATCATGTTCCAAGGCTGGACAATCATAATTCATGCAATAGTTAATTGATGTTATTCTTTAGGAATTGTGTTAACTGATTTAATAAATTTAATTGACCTAGCTTTAAATCTCAAAGATATGATCTGTTTATTCAAAATTCTAGTTATTCCCAACATTTGAGCACCAAAATCCTATAAATCTCATTTTTTAATTGAGAGAAAAATATAGGCTAATATACCAACTAAATAATTATGTAGCCTAGTAGTATACTGTACATTTTCCACTGAGCTTGGCTTACCGAGTTGCATAATTAGCGAGATCCTGATTACTGTGACATACTGTAATATAAAACGAAAACATCAGGTTGCATAATTGACTACTGCAGATTAGTCCCTTTAATCGCTTGACCTATTTAAACGCACTGGAGCTGTTTGATTTAAGGTGAATCAAGAAAATGAATTAACAAAAAATGCTCAAAACATGATATTAGCCCATTATTACTTAAGTAGGAGGTTCCCTGATTCAATTGAATCTGAGTTACTACAACGTGACTCAACTTCAATTTAATAGCTTATTATTATTATTATTAAATTTGTTATTTATTTTGCCCTACTACTATTGATTCGTCTTCTTCCTCTTACAAAAAAAAGAATAACATGATGAAGAGAAAGAAGAAAAAAGAGGTTGGCGGAAAAGAAAATGAAGGAGAAGAAGGAGAAGAAGGAGAAGAAGGAGAAGAAGGAGAAGAAGGAGAAAAAGGAGAAGAAGGAGAAGAAGGAGAAGAAGGAGAAGAAGGAGAAGAAGGGGAAGAAGGAGAAGAAGGAGAAGAAGGAGAAAAAGGAGAAGAAGGAGAAGAAGGGGAAGAAGGAGAAGAAGGAGAAGGAGGAGAAGAAGGAGAAAAAGGAGAATAAGGGGAAGAAGAAGTAGGAGAAGAAGAACAGAGAAGATGATGAAGAAGAAGGAGAAGAAGAACGGAGAAGATGATGAAGAAGAATGATAAGAAAAAGAATAACATGATGAAGAGAAAGAAGAAAAAAAGAGGTTGGCGGAAAAGAAAATGAAGGAGAAGAAGGAGAAGAAGGAGAAGAAGGAGAAGAAGGAGAAGAAGGAGAAGAAGGAGAAAAAGGAGAAAAAGGAGAAGAAGGAGAAGAAGGAGAAGAAGGAGAAGAAGGGGAAGAAGGAGAAGAAGGAGAAGAAGGAGAAAAAGGAGAAGAAGGAGAAGAAGGGGAAGAAGGAGAAGAAGGAGAAGAAGGAGAAGAAGGAGAAAAAGGAGAATAAGGGGAAGAAGAAGTAGGAGAAGAAGAACAGAGAAGATGATGAAGAAGAAGGAGAAGAAGAACGGAGAAGATGATGAAGAAGAATGATAAGAAAAAGAAGAAGAAAGAATAGTCTCATTTATAATTAAAAACTCTTCATTTTTCTCTTCTTCTTCATCTTCTTCTTCTTTTTCTTCTCCCTTTTCCTTTTTCCATCTTCGTCTTCCGTTTATCCCTCTTCTTCCTCTTCTACGCCTTCTTCATCCTTTCTTTCGTTTTTTTCTTCATTGCCTACATCTTCTTATTTTCCTCCCACATCTTCTTCTTCTCCTTCCACATCTTATTATTCTTCTTCTCCACGTTCTTTCACTCCTTTTCTTCTTCCTCTTCTTCTTTTTCCCATTTTTTCTTCTTCGTCCTCTTCTTCTCCGTCTTCTTCTATATTTAATATTCTTCTCGTTTTTCCTTCTAATTCTATACTTTCTTCTTCTTCTTTTTCTTCTGTTTCTGCTTCCAATTTGCCTAATCCTCCTTCATCACGTTTTTCTTCTTCTTCTTCTTCTTCTTCTTCTTCTTCATTGTCCTCCTCATTCTTCCTCCTCTATGCCTTCAATCCCTCACTCTTCAGCGTTAGAGTATCGTCACCAGTAGCTGTTCATTATATAGTATGAGATATTATCATTCAACTTATTTTTAGTTCAATATTTAGAGTTTGAACTAAATATATTTAGTTACTAACTAACTAAGTAACTAAGTAACTAACTATTTCTTTAACTAACTATATTAACTAACTATATTAACTAACTAATTTCAACTAACTATATTTTCACATTCCAAATACTGAAAAATAAATGTCCTCTAAGTGACAAAACAGAAGTGATTTCATTTTTTTTTAAACATTAAAGTGACCTCAAAATTTTTTCAGGTTTGCGAACCTGAAAGTTATTTCAACCCCCATTTTAGGACAAATGAACCAGATAGTCCACAGTTCAAGTCCTCTGCTGCAGTGCCACTTTTTCAAAGGGTCGCAAAGATGCAGAGTTTAAAAGAAGCCAGGGGTTAGGTGAGTTCGAATCAAAGTTAAAGATCGGTAAAAGGTCATCATCTAATTCAGACCGGACAAGGAAAGTGAATGACGCTACAGAAATAACATTCAGTGTATTTAGTGATGACTCCTGCTCTTATCTTGTTAAACAGAGAGGTTGGAATGCTGACAGATTCGCACAGATATTTACTTGGATAGATGCCATACTGAATCGAAAAGGAAACTTGAATGGTTGAGGTCGTTGAGGAATAATCTATTTAAAAAATTTTCTATGGTAGAAAAGACTTGAACTTTTTACTTAACTACAGTGATTTCATAGAGAAAATGCTTCCAGTCGCCATAATATAGCTTGATCTTGTTATGAACATGTTTTTTCTAAAAAAGCAAGAAAAAAATAGTTAGGAAAATTCATGGACCAAGGCTAACGGATATAGATAACAGAGAACGTCTAAAGTTGAAGAATATTCTAATATAGAGACAGAGATGAGGAAAAGACGCCTTAAATTTTATGGTTACGTCACAAGACTTCCAGATCTTAGACTAAAAAAAAAGGAATTTTAAACTATTTAGCCAGCGAACACATAAGACCAATGGTCTTTTCGGTTCATTGTATTTAGCGTCACTTGTCAATGGAGGAGAATGGATAAAAATTTTTAAAAAAGACCTAGTACTGACCAAAATAACCAACAAAGAAATTTACATTAGAAAAAGCTTGACTTTATAAATAAGAATTTATTCCAGAGACAAAACCTCCAAGAGTTGGAACAGAATGGAGCGAAGAGGGGAAAGCTGAATCGCACAAAAAATGAAAAGCTGGTGGGCAAACAAGAAAAAAGTCCAAAAAATGAACCATCTTTCAACACTTTCAAGTTTTTCTTCAACCGCTGTATTTGTAAAAAGATGAGTTACATCAAAACACTGGTTTAAATGATCAAATTTATTTCAACCAATTCGATACAACTAGCTTGGTTTCATCATAATTCTGGCCTACATTTTAATAGCGGTACTTTCCTATTGTTCTCGGCTGACCTTGACTACATTTATTTCTGCTTCATTCTCTTATTTTAGTTTAATTTTTAAATTTATTTAATGCTAGCCTCTTTATTAATTGTTCTTGTTTGTTGACTTCCAGGTGTACATGGTTTTTGGTTCTTGATTGTGACTCGTATTTTTGGTTGATGCTCCTCCCACCAGTGGGCGGGTCTTGTTTTGGCCTTCAGCCAATCACGGGCCTTCAACGAAGGTCAGCATATTAGAGGCACTTTCTCCCTCCGCCAATAGCATCGTTCTCTGTTTAGTATATACTCTGTACTTTAGTTTTAGTTTGTTTGAGATTGATAACGGTGTAACAACGAAACTAGTATCTCGCTGTTCTCAATAAATGTGGTTGTGACAACTTCAAGTCTTATTTTTCATTATGGTTTAAATGATCATTAGATTATGGATATCTTCCACAATATCACCTTCGCAGCTGCAAAGAAAGCTATCCCTTGGTCCCTTCATCATCCGCTCTTCTTCCTGCATCTTATTTTCTACCATTTCCTTCTTCTCCATTTATTTGGAGCGCTAGAGTTTCATTGACAGAGGAGACCATCACAACGTTTGTATATTAGTTATTCCACAATCTTCATCAAATCCATTAAAAATGTTAATTTTGCTAAATTCATCACCATTTATATCTTTCAGCTTCAACTGTTCAACATGAATGCTCTTAATCGCCTAATGAATATGTTGAGCAATCAAAGCTCAGATAACCTTTAACATTTAATGACTTTCAGACTATGAGGTCAAACATAAAATTATTATAATTGTTAAAACGCATATTAGTGGACTGAAATATTAGTAGCACTTTGCAAATAAGACGGTTCTTACTCTCTTCGTCACACAGCCTACATAATCTATTTATCTCTCTGTTTCCAATCAAGTGGAAGATGACAGAGCTGTTCGAAAATATAGAATCCCAACTACGAATATACAGTGCACATCAAGAAGGTTGTGAAGTAATGTATTTTATTTGGTATTATTTATTCATTTATTATTCTTATTACTTTTATACACATATATACTTATTTCCAACATTTTATGTCTCATGACATATGTTCAAAATGGCTGCCTTGTTCATTATTACACCCATGAATTCGTTTTACCACGTTTGTTGACACTTTGTGGAGTACGCCTAGTCTAATGTTGTTAATCTCCGTTGTAATGTTCATTTTCAATTCATTCATTGTATGAGGCCTATTTTTATAAACCCTTCCTTTAAGATAACCACACAGGAAAAAATCTGTAGGTGTTAAATACTGGTAAAATACTAGTAAATAAGGAACACTCGTTACTCTTGGGAAAACGACATGTTAACCTTATCGAAATCTAAACAATACTGCAGACCTGTTGCAACCTGTACACACAATAATGGGCTTTACATCTGTTGCTTTCATTACCAGTGGTGCAATCTTGCGGTAGCCACTAGAAATAATATAAAAAAACTACAACTTCCAGACTCGTTTATTTGGATATGCGCGACTTAATGAAACTCTGATGCTTTTATTAATGCTTCCACAACTTTATTTTCATTTTGAAATCTTGAAAATATAGAAATATTTAAAAACAATTGAAGAAATATTTAGTTGATAAAGCTTTTTATAGTGTACAAGAGTTCCTTTCACATCAAAATTAAGCCTCACCTCAACTAATTGATGAAGTAATTATGGTATCTAGTGTATAATATTGTTGATCTGACTTGTCTTATACTCCTTAACTGGAGTCTCCAAGACGTAATCTACAAAAAAAAATTTAATTCAACACAGTTGGTCTCCCCAACCTATCACTTTTCATTCCATGATACCGTCTGTAAATTGTCGTTTTTGGTACACAAAACCTTTCTGCTGCATGTGAGAAAAACATACGATTTTCTATGACAGCATTTAATGCCAATTCGATGTTATTGACATCGTAATTTCGCCGGTAAGCTGTTCCAGGAACGTGAATATGTTTTTGGGGCATTGTTCCATAAAACCCCACTAAAATACAACTTTTTAAAAAACTTCCTCAAAAGCAGTAAACATACACTAGATCACAATAAACAAGCATAGGTTCTACAAAACAGGTTCTGGCACACAATACTTCAACAATAAGATCTATTTATCAGTGGTTACTTGATCACAGGTGAGACTATTCATGAAAAATATTTTCTGTGTATAAGCTGTCATGAGAATCTCGACATTGGAGAATGATAAAAAAGTTTTTTGAAAACATATGATTTATTCCATGATACCGTCTGTAAATTGTCGTTTTTGGTACACAAAACCTTTCTGCTGCATGTGAGAAAAACATACGATTTTCTATGACAGCATTTAATGCCAATTCGATGTTATTGACATCGTAATTTCGCCGGTAAGCTGTTCCAGGAACGTGAATATGTTTTTGGGGCATTGTTCCATAAAACCCCACTAAAATACAACTTCCTCAAAAGCAGTAAACATACACTAGATCACAATAAACAAGCATAGGTTCTACAAAACAGGTTCTGGCACACAATACTTCAACAATAAGATCTATTTATCAGTGGTGAGACTATTCATGAAAAATATTTTCTGTGTATAAGCTGTCATGAGAATCTCGACATTGGAGAATGATAAAAAAGTTTTTTGAAAACATATGATTTATTATTCTATGATTATACATTATTGAAGTATATAAGCAAATTGAAAACAGTAGAAAATTATTGTGGGTAGACCTGCAGGTGGTAATTTTGAAACAAGAACAAGAATTCCATATAACCCCAAGAGCCATATATACCCATATATACCTATTTTACCAGTATTGATCCAATAGCGGCCCTGAGGCTTGTTTCACACATATCCGGCAGTCAGATAATCAATATCGTTTACCCAGCTGTGGAGGCATTGTATCATATGGAGCGCTTCATACTTACCAGATTTTTTAAATAATTTTATACAACGTAATTATGCTGGGTGAATATAACACCGGTTACCTGACTACCGAGTATGTTTGAAGCAAGCCTAGTGGATCAAGTAGCTACTTGAAGTACTGTAGTAGTATTACATGAAAGTAATTTCAACATAGTAGTTGATTTCAAAAAATATTTTCAATGCTATAAATTTGATAAAAATTGTAACATTCCCCCCCCAAAAAAGGAATTTTATCACAAATTTTCCTTGTTTGTATAGAGAACCCGTATTGTTTGCAATATTTAGAGAAAAAATTCTAGGTCAACATTCCAAACTATATTTGAAAAGTTATTTCTACATGTATTTACAATAAAGAATGGTTTTTTAGAATAATTTTGCCCATAATAATTGGAGCACTGATCTGAGCCCATGATCTGCCTGTTTGCTTACTATACTATACTGTGCTATACTATACTGTGCTATACTATGCTGTGCTATACTATACTGTGCTATAGCCTACTTACTATACTGTGCTATACTATACTGTTTGCTTATTATTTGCTCCCAGGATAGACCTGGGCTCCATACATTGAGGAAATATGTTGTAAAATTTCATCTTGGGTATTTGTCCTGCGACAGCTTGGAAGATTAAATGACAGAGTTACTTATTACAGCTTACTACGGGCTCTTACTGTCACATATGAAAGGTATGCTATCTTAGTATGGGGTTATTCCTCAAACAACACCTTGATAGGGTGTTTTAAATTCAAAAGGAAGATGTTAGGTGTATGGAGAGAGTAAATATATTAGACTCATGTATGCCGTTGTTCAAGAGACTTGGTCTCCTTACTGTACCCTGCTTTTATGTGTATGAAGCTACTTTATAATGTAAAAAAGTACACGATTATAGAGTTTGTTATGGATACACATATCAAGCTACTTTTTATATGTAAAAAAGAATGATATTAACCAAAATCTTCACGTACATGATTGTAACACAAGAAACCGAGGAGATTATCACTTGGTTAGTTACAATAGGAGCTTATTTAAACAAAAACCTATTGATAGGAAACTCTACAACAAGCTACCGCAGTTTTTAAAGAGTCTTGAAAATATAAAAATATTCAAAAAACAATTGAAAAAATATTTAGTTGATAAAGCTTTTTATAGTGTACAAGAGTTCCATTCAGATCAAAATTGAGCCTCATCTCAACTAATTGATATAGTAATAATTATGGCAACTAGTGTATAAGATTGTATAATTGTTGATATAACTTGTCATTTACTCCTTAACTGGAGTCTCCAAGACTAATCTACAAAAAATTACGAATTGAATTATATTGAACTCGAGCATCAATGAACGATAACGTTACCATCGCTATAACCGATGTCAGCCACACCTGATATAGCGAGCAGACCGGCGAGCGCCAAATTAAAACGCCCCGAAATAATGCGAGTTCTCGAGTGGGAGGAGCCAAGTCGGGGGAAAGGTCACAATTGTGTGGCACAGGGGTCGTGGCTTTCCACCCCCTTTTCCACCTCATCCCCCAAATTACAGCCACAAAGCACTCTGCAGTAGAGTACTCCTAGCGCTCGAAACCCGGGGGCCGAACCCTTGAACCCTTTGTGGTGGGTGGGGGGGGGGTTTGTAAGGGTAAGGGTTGAGACCCTACAACGTGAGGGTGGTTTCCAAGCACCTGAATATGTGGCTTGAATACTTAGCACGAACTTATGAAGCAACATTAGGTTACCTAGAGAGACTCTTGTAAAAGGTTTCCTCAAGTTATAAGCTCCCTTCAAGCATTCTCCAGTCAACTGAGAATTGGAAAAGGTAACCTTGAGTTATAAAAAACTGAAGGTGGAAATTATAAAACTTTGACTACTAATAAAACTATAACGTAACGTAAGTATGAACTAATTGACTGATTGCGCAAATCTACGCTAAAAATCCGTTAACGCTAAAAAATGCGATAATCAGTTCAACACACTTGAATATTATTTCATGTGCAAGAATACACAGGACACACAGAATGGTTAGAATCATTGTATTGATTGATTTCTTACAAATTCCGAGGGATATGTAATAAAGGCTGAAAATGATGCAGTTAATTCAATAAATGATTGAAATATCAATTAATAAATGAAATATCTAAAAGTAACAAAGAAAAATTATATTTTCCTACAACTGCTCGTAAAGTACTTCTTTATGTACTGAAAACTAATTGCTTTATACTTCTTTACTGCTCCGCGAGCGTTAAAGTACTTTATGTTCGCCAGCTGTTTTATTTACGCTTCTGTTTTGATTTTGATGTCTTCTCATTGGTGGATCTCGGAATCCGTGAAATTCTCATAACCTCAACAATGGCGCACTCTAACCAAATCCGCACACGGTCTGTAATGCTACAAATTACAAGCTTTTATTGTGTTGGAATCCAGAACTGCAGTTTTAGAAGAAATATTGTATGCAATTCGCGCATGAAGCTTCTATATCACTCTTGCAAAATTACTGCGCTTCGCTATGCGTTGCACAGTAACTATTTTGGCTCGAGCGATAAAGTCGCGCTTCACGCTCTTAATACATAAATAACTATTTCCTACAACTACTCGTAAAGTACTTCTTTACGTACTGAAAACTAATTGTAAAATACCTATTTACTGCTCCACAAGTGGTAAAGTACTTTACACTCGCCAGCTGTTTTCTTTACGCTTCTGTTTTGATTTTGATGTCTTCTCATTGGTGGATCACAGAATCCATGAAATTCACATAACCTCAAAAATGGCGAACGCTAACGAAATCCGCGCATGGTCAGTGATGTTACAAACTACAAGCTTTTATTGTGTTGGAATCCAGAACTTCAGTTGTAGGAAAAATATTGTATGCAATTTGCGCGTGAAGCTTCTTTATCGCTCTTAATACATAAATAACTATTATGTGCAACTACTTTGAAAAGCAGCTTCTGTTTGCAATCTCTTTGTTTGCCGGGATTCAATTCGATTCAATTCTTTATTGCCACAACTTTACAAACAAAAAAATCGAAGTTTTATTAACTTAATGTTTTTTTTCAATACATGAAATAAAATAACTTCTTAAATAAATGTAAATAAATAATGTTTTTTTTTTGGCACCAACCAGCAGAAGGAAAAAAAACCTTGTTGGCTGGTGGGAGTAATTCAGTTCAGTCCAGATTACTTAGTTTCAAAACACAGTCCTTCGCAGATTCAAACAATTCAGTATTATTAATAAAATTAATCGGCCATAATATTTTATTTCATTGCAAATGAATAGTTTATACTGGAATAATAACCCAATCGAAAATCCTTAGTTAACTTTGTTGTGTATTTAATTTGGTTATGACTGATTTTATGTATGAATATTAACGTATATTATGTGTTGTATATTTTGGCCTACCAGCTTCAATGTTAAGGCAAAGACAATGTTAAAATACCTGATACATGTCAAAACATAATCCATTTCGGTCAAATATGGGAAGCAGGTTGGTCATATTTATTTTTTGTAACAGATTAAGAGTGACTTTGAACTGATTATTGTATTTTTTAGTGTGGGCGGATTTTTCGCATAGAATTGTGCAACCTCGTTATCACTATAAACAATCTATTACAGTTAGCTATATAGTACAGTCATTTTAGAAATTAATAAAAAAGGTATCTGCAAGCAAAACTAGATTTTTTGTATGTTCTTTCGACCGACGAGAAGTCTGGAACTCATTTTTCAACCCCCACAATTTTCAAAAAACTTTGAAATTATAGCAGTTTTTTTGTTTTTGCTCAATATTTACAAAACCATACATTGAAGGAATTAGCATGTCTTATATTTATTTAAATTTGACAAAAATCCCTATAATTTGATACCAAAATAAGTTCAAAATTATAGTAATTGGTTGGGATACAGTTTTTAAAAAATTCGCTATTTCTTACTTTTATCTTTCTCTTTTTCTCAGTATTTCGAACTCCTTTTTATTGAAGAAGAAGCGAACAAGAAGAGAAGAATATGAAAATGAAGCAGAAGAACAAAAAAATAACAAGAAAACATATAAGAAGAAAAAAACGAAGAAGAATGTGTTTCTCGGGTGTTAAATGTTTGACGGAAGAGTGATGTGTGATAAATTTATCTCAACAACGGTCGCTTCTGATTGGTGGAGAGTTCTTTTTACTAGAAACAGAAAATAAACCAAGTCAAAGGTTATCGGTTTACAGACGCTGCAGCTACAGAATAATTATTTTTCAGTTTCACGTGATTTTAGAATGGCTTCTTGTGAAAGAACGCTCTCAAAAGTAAATGCGTCTCTATATTGTCGAAATCTCCTAACTTTTATCTCTCTCTTTTTCTCCTTCCTTCAAACTGCTCTTTATTGTCTGTTCCGTTTTTTGTCTTCTTTTCCTTTTCATTTGTCTCTGTGACGACTGCGTGATCTCTCGATTGTACGATCAATAACCGAAACTAGTATCTCACTATTTTTAATAAATGAGCTTGTGTCAACTTCGTCTTATTATTCATTATGGATATCTTCCCAATATCACCTTCACTTCTACAAAGATAGTTAGTTAAAGAAGCGAGTAAAGCAGAACAGGTGAAGTTATACTTCAAACTTAAGGTAAGGCTGAACGCAGGGTTTTTAATTTTTTTTTAAGTTTATTGTATTGGATATTATCAAGGTATTGAAATGTTCACTATTGCCATGAGAAATTATTTTTTTCATGGAATATTTTATGGAATATGGGAGTTTAAAGTTGAAATTTTTCAGTTTTTAGGGGCAATTGATCTCCCCTACAAGTTATTTTAAACTTTTGATATTTTTTTTTAAATGAAAGACACATTGAGGAATAGAGTGACATATTTCTCATTTCGATCAAAAAATTAGTTTTCTCTAATAGTAGTTTATGCAACGATTTTATTTTGACCCTTATTAAGGCACGAGTTAGATGTAAGTTATAACACGAACGAACGCGAGTGTTATAAATATCTCACGAGTGCTTTAATGGCCAAATAAAATCGTTGCATACACTATTTTATCTACGACCACTAGTATACATTTAATTAAAACAATTTCATTTTACCTGTGACTGTCAGAGATACCTAACCTCTCATCTCAAATACGAGAAGTTATAGTAGATTGTTAGGTTAAAGCAGCTGGTGTAGCAGTTTGATCAAATCAGCTGATAGTTTCACAATATTGAATTACGATATTGATTCCATCAAAAAGGCTTCTGATTGGTCCAGAACCCGTGTTATAATGTAGAACCTGTACTATAATGAGCTCATTATGCAACGGGTTTCAAAAAGCATTTCGAAAAGACAGCTGTTTTGGCATCAATTGTGAAACTGTAATGTTTACATTATGACATGGTCGTAGATAAATGAATTTTTTAAAACATGCGAAAGATTTCAGTTTTTCAAAAAATTATTTTGAAAAAATTAATTGTTAAATTTAAATAAAAAAAGTGTCATTCTTTTCCCCAAGGTGTCTTTCAGTTATAAAAAAACTTATCAAATGTTTAATATTACTCGTACTTAACCGAAATTTCATCTTTGAACTCCAATATTCCATAAAATATATTATCGATGAAAAAAATAATTTCTCATGGTAATAGTTAGCATTTCAATAGCTTAATAATATCCAATACAATGCACTTCGAAAAAAAATTATGACCAAAAACCCTGCGCACAACCTTAAAATAAAATTTCGTTTGCAGAGAGGAACATACAATACTATTGAAATCGTTTTTTGTTTTTACACTATTTGTTCTTCAGCTTCATTCTCACATTCTTCTCTTTTTTTCGCTTCTTCTTCGTTAAAAATGAGTTCGAAATACTGAGAAAAAGAGAGAGATAAAAGTAAGAAAATTTGTAGATCTCGATTTTCTTATTTGTCTTCTTCATCCTCCTCCTCCTCTTCTTCTTATCCTTTTTCTTCTTTTTCCCTTCTATACTTTTTATTTTTCTTCCTTTTTCTCCTTCTTAAAAGAAGAGGAGTTTTAAAGACCGAGAAAATGAGAAATACAATGTGCAGGTTTCGATTATAGATTCTCTTATAATCGTCCTTCTTCTTCTTCTTCTTCTTCTTCTTCTTCTTCTTCTTCTTCTTCTTCTCCCTCTTCTTCTTCTTCCTCTTCTTCTTCTTCTTCTTCTTCTTCTTCTTCTTCTTCTTCTCCTCCTTCTTCTTCTTCTTCTTCTTCTTCTTCTTCTTCTTCTTCTTCTTCTTCTTCTTCTTCTTCTTCTTCTTCTTCTTCTCATTATTCTTCTTCTTCTCCCTCTTCTTCTTCTCCCTCTTCTTCTTCTTCCTCTTCTTCTTCTTCTTCTTCTTCTTCTTCTTCTTCTTCTTCTTCTTCTTCTTCTTCTTCTCCCTCTTCTTCCTCCTCTTCTTCTTCTTCTCCTCCTCCTTCTTCTTCTTCTTCTTCTTCTTCTCCTCCTTCTTCTTCTTCTTCTTCTTCTTCTTCTTCTTCTTCTTCTTCTTCTTCTTCTCCCTCTTCTTCTTCTCCCTCTTCTTCTTCTTCTTCTTCTTCTTCTTCTTCTTCTTCTTCTTCTTCTTCTTCTTCTTCTTCTTCTTCTTCTTCTTCTTCTTCTTCATCTTCATCTTCTACTTCTTCTTCTACTTCTTCTTCTACTCCTTCTTCAAGTAGCTGCTCATCTTATAGGATAACAGCCAAGGTATTGGGTGTTCAACTATGTTGATTTTTGCTACTTTTGTGTGACAAAAGTGAGTTGTACTTTTTCATGATGATAAGTTGATAATGAGCCTAATAAACAAACTCAAAAGTTCCCCCAATTTCAATGTCAGGACCCTTAAAAAGAAGCACAGAGGGCTCCTCCCTCTCTCCCCTCCCCCCGTCATCATGTTGTCTTCATTGTCTATGGCTGACATGTCTAATTAACTGGGACGATGTCATAAATTATCTGTCATTACGTCATTATTTAGCCAAAAAGCAACCGTCGTGAAGCTGGCCCCACCCAAAACGGCAGAAACTATAAGTTGTATATCATGAGATACTTCAGAGTTTCTGCTATTTAATGCTGCAAAAATAAATTTTCTGCTGTTTCCAGGAAAAAAGTTATTCAACTTTAAAAAAATTAATTACTGGGTGGGGCCAGCATCACGCGGCCCCACCCACTTCGCAAAACTAAATGAAACACATATCAATAATTTCTGCTGAGTTTCTGCTATTAAATGCCACAAAAATAAAATTTCTGCTGCTTTCAGAAAAAAAGTTATAGCCAATTTGATTTTTGGGTTAATGAAACTTATTTTTCGCTGTAACTCGGTTAATGTACACGTTACAATAACGGGCTAAGTGTCAATCTTTACTATTAAGCCATGGCTACCCTATGAAACCAACTGTTTCTGAAACCAACTGAATTGTTTTAGATGTTCACTTTCATTCGTCATAGAACAGCTGATTCTCGCATCTTATTCTTATAGGCCTACAACTGCTGGTTGACGTCACATGCTGCCAGCCATCGATAACACAACATAGAGCGTGATAATTATTTCCAGCATTGATCAGGGATAGTAAGGTGATGGATGGTTCGTCTGTTTCCAGTCTGTTGTGGAGGTCTTTCTCATTCATTCTCTCTCTCACTCACTCGCTCGCTCACCCACATCCTTTTCATTCTTCATCTTTCCATGATGTCTCCGTCTTCATCACTACGTCCAATCATTTCTCACTTCCCCATTTTGTTAGTCAGCTTCGGCACTATTTACAGACCTTCCCTCTGTTACTCAGCCTTTCTTATCCATATCTTTATAATTTGCAAATTTTCTAAAGAGCAGATAATTGCAGATTGATTTTTCTATTAAAGCAATTTTTGGTAACGCTTTGTTATGTTTCAAAATAATAATTGGGTTTGAAACATTTTCGGAGACTAAGATTGTGTCATTCCTTATGTGTCCGAAAATGTTCTCTTAGTGTCCAAAAATGTTCTCTTTAATATCCCAATTTGAAATTCACTTGAATTGACACCAAAAAAAATTTTTGCAGTTGTTTTCACACCTCTAATAGAAATATGTTAGTTCTATTACCTGTATTCCATTCTTCCACAGAAATAGCTATCAACTGTTCCTATGAACAAAAATCTTTGTCGCTATAGCCTATTGCCTAAATTATGATTGCTCACCTTTTTCAAGAACTGTTATGTACAGGCTATAGAATCTCTTCTCATGAGTACTGGATAAAGACTCATCAAACGATTTGAGCTACTAGCTCAAATTTGACGAATTTTTGCGGGCCATTTGTAGTTATTTCTGTCAGTTAATATTTTCAATTTTCAACCAATTCTCAAAATCAATTGAACTTTTGATATTCTTTTACTTTTTAAACAGAATTTATCAAGAATCTGGAATTACATTTTTTCGAAATAGATAACCACCCTCCCCCCCCCCCATTGCTTAGAAAAATTGTAAGAAACAATTTGAAAAACTAAAAATTTGAAAGATTATTCATTTAGTTTGAAGCTAGGGTGAAGAAACCGGCAGCTGACACCTTAGTGAGTCAATTAATGAATATTATCTATTTACTTTTGAGCTATTGTACGGATTAATAAAAAAATGTTTACAATCTATTTATTCAAGTCTTTTAAATGGCTGATTGAAATTGGGAACAATTTAGATACTAATTTCAACACGAGATTTCTATTTTAAAATCACTTGATATCTATACCAATAGCTGACACCTCTATTTTTGGTCACCTCCAGTAGCTGACATACCTTGACACCAGTAGCTGACTTACCTTGAATGAGCTAATTTGATTTTATATATCAAATAGTAATCATACATATAAAACATACTAGATATTAACAATAATTAAAAAAATGATAATGTCTAATATAGCCTATTTAACGATTAATAATATACTAATAATTAATAAACACAGAGTAGAGAAATTTGAAATCTATATAAATAAAATTAGAGTTTTGTCTGTACATTTATCAGAATTGTATATTTTTTGGTTATTTTTACGTTTTATACATTAAATAAGCCGAAAATAGTCCTATCTCACTTTCTGTCTGTCTGTCTGTCTGTCTGTCTGTCACGGCCCCAAAGGCATTTTACGCGGCCTTCTCCTCAAAAACGAGAGCATCGATCGGGATTTTAGTTATTGAACAGTATTGAACACTTTATTGACAATGTCTTTAGCTATAAAAAAACTAAATTGACTTTTTTTTTAACAGAGTAATAAACGTTTAAAAACCAAGTACTGTGCGATTTTGGATACATTTTACGCGGCCTTCTCCTCAAAAACGAGAGCATTGATCGGGATTTTAGTTATTGAATAGTATTGAAAACATTATTGACAATGTCTTTAGCTATGAAAAACTAAATTACCTTTTTTCAACAGAATAATAAACGTTTAAAAACCAAGTATTGTGCGATTTTGGATACATTTCTTCCAAGTTTTATTACCACATAAGAATAAGAACAAATCACGTAATTTATCATGATATATCAATCAGCTGTTCTCGAATATAAATGGTGGGCCCTTCGCGGCGTTATTTACGCTGTCTGCAGACTTGTGTAGTCGGAGCATTGCAGTATTTTAGGAAACATATGTCTGGTGAATCAAAGCCCATCTTATGTTTTATCAATTATTTCTTTGTTGAAAAAAAAACAAAATTTTCTAATTTCAATAATTTATCAAAACAAAAATTAACATTTTAGGAAGGTGCGGTTTGTGTTAGGCTCTTGGGAATTCGCCAGGTAGCACTATTATTACAACATAAGAACAACTACAAATCACGTAATTTATGATGATATATCAATCAGCTGTTCCTCTCTGATAACTTTCACTGAATTGTTTACGTCCTAAGTTGTTAACTAAACTGCTAACAACTTCATGATCGTTGCTATCAAAAAAGCCGAAACATATTTAGTCGTATTTCTAAACATAATCCGTACGAAGGACGGGTAGCTGCTAGTCAATAATAATAGCTTAAGAGTCCTCATTGTAATCAACTAGTTTGCTCATTTTCTTCTATATAAAACAGATCTAACAGTCTAAATATATTCCAAGAATAAAAAGCAAATAAATAAAATAATAAAATTTATCATAAATTCATTTAAATAAATTGCATAAAATTTAAATTCTCAAAGGTAATTTAAAGTGAATTAAACAAATTCATTTCATGAATAAGGATTGGATGAAAACTAATTGAAGTAAAGACTATGAAAACTGTTAATTAAATCCAAATTCATAATGCCTTCAAATATTGTTTATCAGGAACACTGAAATTTCGATGGTCATTAACTAGAGTATGCTCAGCAAATATTTTTTTAATGACAACTTCTTTTGAATACCACATTTTCTCTCCATTGCAAACAATTGAAATCAATGAGTAGGCCTCAATCCATGGCCAAGGAAGAACTATTATTAACTAAGAAGAATTATCTTAAGATAGAAACTGCAAAACTAGAACAATGTGGAATGGCCATCATATAATTATACATAGTGTTCACATTCACTACAATAGTACCTATTACATTATTAATTTATGTTCAAATGGAATCATTTTAGAAAGCAAAGCAATGTGTAATAGATGTGGGAATTAATTATATCCAATAGCATTGCTATACTGAGCGACTGTAGTTGTGGTCGCGCGCCAAAATTGAGGCTCAATTAAGTCAGCTAAGCGCTTTTGTCAGCGTTTGGTTCCTTTACCCTGTATGAATATTGTATAATATGTATTATATTTATATTCTGAGAAATTTTTTGAAGGGAGTAATATGTAAGAGTGATTGACCGTGGGAGGTGTTAGTAAACCCCCCCACCCCCACCCGTAGTCAACTCTATTTATTCCACTCTATTTTGTCCACTGCTCCCACATGACTCACACAGATTCGTGTGAACCTGTTAATTTCATCAATTACAATCTAAAAACTCAAGGGTCTTTGGTGCGTTGTGCGATGAAATGGGAAGTGAGCCAGTGGCGCAGCCAAGGGAGGGGGATTAGGGAGCTTAAGAAACCCAAAAGAACCCGAGCTCTTTGACAAATTGTTAATAATTTTCAAGAAAATTTATTATGGAGACTATGTGCTGTAGGCTGATTAGTGTTGGTACATGTCATGTATTCAGCTTTTTAAGTAGAATAATGTTCATAACTAGTGGCTTTGGGGCTCAAGCCTTTCCCTCAGGTCCTGAAATCCTTATCAAAACGTTGATAATTTTTAGCGAATTGGCTGTTTGTAATATGAACTCTAGGCTGTACATTTCAAACTTGTTTAAATACGATAGTGTTAATAGCAATTAACAATATCGATATACTATTAAAAGGAATATTATGAGTGACTACCATAGGTGGAAATAGATTTTGTAGCCTGGCAGAACTAGATTTGACCAGGCGGCTGGGTAAAGATAATTCGTCTCACTCATATTAATCTGGCAATCATTTAACCAATAAGTACAGGACCTCTAGCCTCTAGAACCTCCTAAACCTGTAATACATTTAACGTTACAGTAGATTAATAATATAATATTTTTCGGAAGGTGAAGCTCAGATAGTTCTGAGACCTGTGTGTGGGTAATGTAATGTGTTTAATGTTAATGTTTGATGAGTTGGACCCTCAGTTTTAGGTGAGTTCTGTATCATCGGCAAGTGATTTTATAGCTGAGAACCCTCTTTTTTTGGTGGCCGATCTATTCGGTCACCCTTACCCTAGGAATTTGCAGCTTACCTTATCTGACTGAACAGGCACCTGTTACGGTTCGCGACTAACAATTTCCTAAAAAAGGTTTACAGGTTTTTGCGAAAACAAATTCAATACAATTGCAAAAGTTTATTCCTTTGAAAACGCTTCAATACAGAAAGTAATACAGCAGAAAAGTGAAGTTATCATTTTCAATAAGAGATCAATAAATTAGCACTCATTCAGGAAACTTTAGGCTTCTAAAGCCCTCATTTAGGTGGTGAATTGAATGCATTTGTTGTGAAATGGACTGTAAAATTATTTAAAACATTAAGTACTGCGGTTATAAAGTTATATGAAATATGCAAAAAAGGCCAAAAGAAGGCGTTTTTGAGATTGAAGGTTATGAACTTGGTTATTGATTGCGAATAAAGCACCCAGAGTTTACAAAACCAGAATTTAAATTGGATCAAAAACAGAAGAATAGCAAGTGGAAAGCATCTGTGCAAAATCAGTATGCTTTGATTAAAAAAAACTCGACTTTATAAAATTTGGGACCGTTCTTGACTATTGAGTACATTCATATTTAATTTAAAAAAATGATTTGACAAGGTTTGATGGAGAAATTGAACAAAATGTTTGGTTCATTGGCAATTTAATTGGTTAACCACTAGGCCGACAATAAAAAAAAACATCATTATATCATGTTAGTTTTGTGAATTTTTGTAAAATATCAATTGAAATATTAATATCAATAATTTGGTAATCTCGATTCGCGTTCAGACTGGCATTTTTCGTTCACTTTATTATCAACACAAAGGTCTCATATGAGCATCATAAAAATAAATAGTAGTGAATCTTGTAGCACGTTTCAGATAATTTTACACTGGTTCCATTTAATTCACGCCATCTATATGAAGACCTTAGTCATTTCTGAATGGATGGTGGAATAGCTATAATCTCTCGCCCTATTTATTTCTGTAACAAAGCGTCCGGACGTACATTCATTCTAATTTTTTTATCCTCATGAGAAGTTGCTTATGCAGTATGGCAGAATCATTTTGAACTCTTGAAACACTCTGTACAAATAAACTCATGATGGACACATTTTGTTTACCCATTGCTTATTTTGCTAATGCTATTCTAAAAAGTCAAGTAATGAATCAATAAGAGGTCACAATAAAATTTATTGCCCACACATAAACTTTATCAGGCAACATTCTTGTAAAAAGAGCTCTGAAAAATCCTAATTTTAACCCCCTCCCTTCCCTTTTACCTGGTAGGATGGGTAAAAACCGTAAGACCCCCCCCCCCCCGAAACCAAAAGTCTGGGTGCGCCCCTGAAGTGAGCACAAGCAACTAATCCTACATTGTGAAGTCCATTGACTATCCATAGGAACGTTCTTGCCAGGTTGATTCAGGCTTCATGATAATTTACCATGGTGGAATGATACAAATGTATCATTCCACCATGATAATGTACGGTTGTTCGTTCGCAATCACAATTGCAAGTAGGAGAGATGAAAGCTCTTGTCTTTCTTGACAAATGCCTTAATGATGAGGTTTGGTTAATAAAGTTAGCTTACTTCGTATATTCTTAGTTCTCTGAATACTCTTGATTTGACCTTAAGTAAAAGATATTCACAAATTATTTGTGCAAGACAAAATTGATGCTACTATCAAAGAGATACAATGGTGGTCCGATAACATTTAAAAAAATGTATTATTTGATGACTTACGACTTCTGAACGATTTTTTGGATGATAAAATTATTACAGAACTATCAAAGTAAATAAAGAAACTTCCAAAATGATCTATGATCGTCTTAAAGCCTTGGCTTCTTAACTAAAACACTACTTTCCACTCATAGAAGAATGAAAACAATGGATTAAAAATCCATTTGATGAGGACAACAAACTTAAATAATCTCAGCCTTACGACCTCCCAGTTACTCTTTTAAATCTTAAAATATTACAGTAACTGAACATTTCCTCTTAACAATTCGAGTTATTTAACTATTCACAATCGTAGTATGTACATGCATCAATTTAAAATATTCTAACAAAATTAAATTCTTTCTCAAAATAATACTGTATTCATCAAATTTTGTAAAACAAAATAAGAAGTCTGTTCTGTGAAGTTTTATATTCAAATACTGAGTTTAAAATGTGTGGCTATTTTAGGTTTCACTTTATTTTTTGGGTGAGTTTTTTGAAAAATCAGTAATTAATTATTTTGCAGGAAAAAGAGCTCATTGAACTGCCGCGATTCTATCATTTAATCAGGCTATAAGGAGAAAGATTTAACAACATTTTGGATGGTGACGAGGATAGAATATCCAACAATATCCGTAATTGCGATGAGATTTCTGATGGTATTCACCACACAGGGGCGTATTCAAGGGGGGAGGGTCCCTGGGTCCGGACCCCCCCCCCCCCCCATTTGAGATGACTAAGCACTAGATAGAATGCTTTTTTGCTGTAGGAAAGGTTCTTAAGAATAATTCTATACCAGTGATAATAATTCTAGAGAACAAAATTTAATCTAGACGGAATTAATGTACAATATTGGAGTGTTGAGAACTGAGCATCGCGGCTGTCATTGTATCCATTATTGTGGCATGTTTAGACTATCTTTATACGATAGAGGAGAGAACTTTAATGTATGGTACATTATCGAGAAAGAGTGGGTTAGAATTTCATGATAAAACTGAGAGAAGTCATTAGTCTAGAAGTAGAAAAAACGTATTATAGTAGCATAGCTCGCAAATGTTGACATTGTGAATTCTTTTTCCATGATAAAATAACAAAATGATTTTATAGACTTCCATTTGAGCTTTTCAACTGTCCAGAAGCTCAGTTTCTCCGTGGATCACGGTCGGTGTTGAAGTAAAATTAATAATTTCGTTCTCGGTCCTGGTACAATGCCATACAATCTTGCATTTATACAAGTTTTAATAGAGAATAAAATAATTGCTGCCATTTAATATTAGTTTTTAATTTTTCAATTATTGGATTTTTGATTTTTCGTTTTAAGTTTGTTTTGGCTGAAAAAAGAAAATTCATCCATTACTTTCACGCAAAAACAGCTAAAACATTAATAATTAAAGAAACATTGACTTCATCCTCAAACAGAAGTTGTGATAGTTCAGAAATCAATCAGGTGTGGGATTTCTTCATTTGTTGAAACAAATTAATTGAATCCAATCTCAGGGACTTGACTCATAATTTCTTTGAGAAGTTCATGAGTCTTGCTGGTGAGATTTGGTAAGAACATATAAATTTAAAGATTTAACACCATTTTCTGCAAATAATAAATTGAAAACGATATTGATTTTCCCAATATTGGATGATGCACACACAATTCAAAAGTACACTGTGTCTCATTTGTTGGTTGCTTTCAGTTCTCATTTAAATACTTATCAAAGTTGATCAGTGGTAGTTTTGATATGTGCTGTTTCAAGTTCATTTTTCAATACAGTGACAATATGATTATTTTTTCAGACAACACTATTATTATCAATCCATGAATCGTATTTCGAATCAGAGCCCAACCATTTCACATACAATTTGTTACCTTTCTTCTCTAGTACCCTCTCAATAAGATACACATCAGGGTACTTGGTTTCTTCACTTCATACTCATAGAATGCACCCTTTTAATGTATTGTTGTCTTCACCTATTCTCTTCACCTTTCATCTCATATGGGATGGGTGTCGAAAAATATGTTTTCTTTTTAAAAACGTGGAGTCTGGAAATTGTAAAATGGGTTTAGCAACTTTTTAATATCATAAAAAAACATTAGTATTGTGTAATAAGTAGTACAGTATAATACTTAATTAATAAATTGAAATAGGTTGAAATTTGTGAACTACGGCTGCTGTGATACTTGCTGTAGTTACAAAGTGAATAAAAGTTTTAGGATTTGAATGCAGGGGGGGGGGGGGGGGTCAGTCCAGTCAAAGAGTTTTGTATGCAGGTGAAGTGGACCCCCCTTGAAAAATTTCTGGATACGCTTATGTCACCACCATATGAACGCACTTTTTTTAATTTTCGCTTTCATAAAAAACAAATACGGAAATCAACTGAAGGTTGAAAGTGACTTGAGATTAAAAATACCTTCATTCAACCCTGACATTGACGTTTTAGTGCAAACGAAAAAGTCTCGAATACCTCATTAATCCTTACTTTGAAACAGCAATTTGACTTATTAAAAGGTTGTGATAACAACTTTCTTAACTGTAATCATATCAAAGTCGTATTAATATATTTTGATTAAAGAATTAAAATGGTCTTCGAGTAAGCCTACTTTTATAATATTCTAGTTCTTTTTCTCACCTATATAGGAACATTTGTTAGTGAGTAAGAAATCACTTGTTGCATATATTGCAAGCATAGTGGAAAGTGGGAGAATACCGTGCACCCCATTTTTGAATCTTCTGGTAGTAGTTAGTAGCACGTGATGACATTCCACAATAATTGCTTTAATGGGAGGGAGACGCTTCGATACGCAACACACACCACCACATACAGCAGCCGGCTGTGACGTCATATTACAAATAATCTAGAAAAATCTATTACTCCGTTGGGGTTGATGTATTAAATTAATAATTCAACTGGGCACACAACTCAATATAATTGAAACTTATTATAGATACTACTAAGCACATACATACCAGAGTAAGTTGAGTTACCCTACCACTAGTAGTTCTGTGAAGAGTAGTCCTCACGCAATAAACCCTTCAAATATCTGAAAGATATTTCGCAAAATTTTACTCATTGTCCACTTCATATTAGGGGGAGAACAGGACAGGGGAGCTGATTTTTTTGAGCATTTTGTTATCTTTAACCTTGGTGAGAACAGAGAAATTGATGAATCTTAGTTATCGTTTCCAATGTATAAGCGAAAAACCAAAAAATTGTACCCTTTTTAAACCTGACTTGAGTTTTTTACTTTTGTAGTTATGGTTTCCAAGTTCTCTTCAAAATCGTTTAAAAACCTTATTAAAAAAAAACCTAAATCTTATTATTTTGCATATTATGTAATACAATAGGACTATGTGCATTACTAACCATGCTCAAATGCGTTTAGAATGCACAAATTCAAGTGTAACTTTCAAACATTTCCTGGGGGGGGGGGGGGGACCCCTCAACCCAGCTTTTGCTGGGAGGTAAACCATACCCCCAGAGCCCCCGGTAAGTTACAGCTCCGGTACTTCTCAATTCAGAAATTAAGCCTTGCTCTGGCATGTATGTACATTAGTAGTAACATTGTCTCAAATGACCGGTCTATGCTGATGTGTCATTAACCGAGTTACAGCCAATTAATTTTCGTTGACCCAAAATTTAATTGGCTATAACTTTTTTCTGAAAGCAGCAGAAACTTTACTTTTCATGGCATTGAGTAGCAGAAATTCAACTGAAAATCTTGACATACATTGAATTGAAATTTTTGAAGTGGGTGGGGCTGGTTAGAAATAACATTGGTTTAAATGGCAAAATAGTTTTTGCTACATCATTTTTGCTGGTGTAGCTACGGCTATGCTGTTAGTGTCATTCGATAGCCACTGTTTAGCAGTAAAGATTGACACATAGCCCGTTATTGTAACGTGTATATTAACCGAGTTACAGCCAATTAATTTTCATTAACCCAAAACTTGAATGGGCTATAGCTTTTTTTCTAAAAGCAGCAGAAACTTTATTTTTACGGCATTAAATAGCAGAAACTCAGCAGAAACTATTGATATGTGCTTTATTAAGTTTTGCGAAGTGGGTGGGGCAGCGTGATTCTGGCCCCACCCAGTAATTAACTTTTTTAAAGTTGAATAACTTTTTTCGTGAAAACAGCAGAAAATTTATTTTTGCGGCATTAAATAGCAGAAACTCTGAAGAATCTCATGATATAGAACTTATAGTTTCTGCCGATTTGGGTGGGGCCAGCTTCACGACGGTCAAAAAGCAAGCTGCTAATAAAGATTGTATAACAGAAGAAACATGAACAGTTCATACTTATCGCTGTCTTTGTTATCTTTGTTATCTTCTCCCTACACCTTTCTTTCATTCTTCTCTTTCATCTCCCTTTCGCCCTTTATTTCCAGTCTGTCTCTTACTTATTTTCTCTTTCTTCCTTTTATTCATTTCACAGTTTTGTATTACCTCTTTAATTATCATTAATTTTTTTCATCTATCCTTGTTACATTTCTCATTTTTTTGTTACATTTACTATTGTTGAGGTGTTGAGGTATCGATTGTGAATTTTGTTTATAATCCTAGTACTTATGTATATTAGCTGTCCCCTGAGAAGAGAGAGAGAGAGAATTACATTTGAGAGAGAAATAAGAGTATGGAGCAAATGTAATATAACAATTATTCTCAACAAATTAACAATAATGCATCAGAATTTGCACAAAGGAAAATCAAGGGGCGAACCCGAAGTCAAAGTTTACCAATAGTTAATAATAGTAATAGGTTAAGTCAACTTAAACAAATTAATAATAATAATAATAATAATAATAAATATTTATTATATTGGCAATAAAGTATTTATTTATTTATTTAATAATAATAATAATAAAAACCATAATCATAATAATAATAATAAGCGTATGGCTTTTTTGTTAAATCATCTTTCTACCGAGCTGTTCCAGCCAAGTTATAGAGAACATGATGAACCTACAATAATTTCAGGTGGGTTCCGAACCATCGGGTAAGTGATAGTTCTCTTTTGATTTGCGTTTCTACAACCATCCATAGGTCTCAAAATGTGAGATACAAATACAATAACAATATTATTA
Organism: Conomelus anceps; assembly: GCA_948455865.1. Lineage (NCBI taxonomy): Eukaryota > Metazoa > Arthropoda > Insecta > Hemiptera > Delphacidae > Conomelus > Conomelus anceps. The sequence continues at coordinate 151,026,898 of OX418216.1, forward strand.
TTCTCAACCGAACATTTAGAGCAGATTGTCTAAAAAGACATTCTCATTTTTTCGAACCACTAATCTTCGGCTCGTGTCTCAACTCACACGCCAAGAATAGAAGCATGGTGAAAAAGAGGAGAGGACACCATGTGCATAATCACAGAACAAGAGAAGGGAGAAACAATAAAGTCTGAGTTCACAAAGAAGAAAACAAAATGAGAGAGGAGAGAGAAAAAAGTGAACAAAATAAAAGAGGGTGAAGATTAAGAGAACTCATCAACGCCGCATAAATGGTTCTGGTCGCCTGAGGTTTCGGTTTCTTCTTCTTTTCTTCTCCTTTTTTATCTTCAATCTCGGCCGATAATAGAACTACCCTCTTCAGTCTTTTCTTCAACCCAGGGTCTCCATACTGCGGCCCGCAGGCCAAGACCGGCCCGCGACAACTAAGGCTCCTTCCTATAATTATAGTGTTTTACCAGTTTTTATTCCAACAGTTTTGTTCAGTAAATGTCATCAAGTGTGACGGTAACATCAATGCGGCTCTGGCAGCGCAGTTGGTTGGAGCGCTTGTCTGTGATAAGTTAAGGCTCTGGCTGGCTTCGTTTCCTGCAGCCTTGGGTTCGAATTTCATTCAGCCATTGATGTTTCTCATCATTTACCCCTCATTAGGCTGTGGTTTCCTAGACGCGTAATAGATGCGCTGCGGTTTAGATACGCTGCGTATCTAAAACGCAGCCGCCGTTCAGTGGTTTCCTAGACTGCGTAGAATACACACGGTTGTGCGTGCTGGTGTCGTGCTGACTGGAATAACGTTTAATTATAGAAACACCAAAAACAAACACAAGGCAACACATTATAATTCAAATAACACATTTTATGAGGGCAAACTAATTGTAGGAGACATGTAACAAGGGAATTAAATATCAACACATTATCAAATCAAATCAAAAACTTTTATTTAGATCTTCACATCATAACAATTTCAGAATAAATGTTCATAAATTACAAAATCTAATAATTACCTGCAAGGAAACATCCTGTGCGCAGGTAAGAGTTGCTAATGTTATACATAAGCAAAAACCTTAATGAACTGTCAAAGAAAAAATAATACAGAGATTTTAAATAAATACCAAGGAATTATTATGAGGAATTATTGGTGATTATGGTTTATGGGGACACATAATGAGGGCTAATTAATTCTAATAGTACGTAATTGGAATATAAATAACATCTTATGGGGAAATTAACACTAAATGAATAAAAATGAAAGGATTTATCTATTATTTATTAGTACACAATAATGAATGATATGAAGTGAAAAACTATAAAAATTATAATTATATGAACAACGTATCTGATTTATTCAGTGAAACTCCCATTTTCTTCCATAGAACATCCTTCTTCATATTGTTCTTATAATCAGGATGCCTTAACTTCCATAATATGTCATTGGAAGAGACAAATTCAATCAATTCTACATTGTCGTTGTTTGAGAATTTTGACTTCTGGGCAACATTTCCTTCCAACACCAATGCACTCGACATGTCTGTTGCGCGAGTATCTCAGATTTGACTGCTCTGAAAGCAGTCAGTGAAAAACGCAGCTACTAGTGCGCACGCATTAGATACGCGCCCACTTGATACGCAGCCTAGGAAACCGCTTATACGAAACTTCGTTAAACAAGTGTGCTGCGGCTTAGATACGCTTACGCAGCGCATCTATTACGCGTCTAGGAAACAACAGCCTTACCCACGCACAAGTCTTCTGACTCATGTGACCATTATCCGCAATAAAAAAAACGATTAAATTAAGCAAGATTGCTCAGGGTGCATACCCTGCGATTGTTCCAGAAATTGTAGTTAATAGTATGGGTATCAAAGAGACAGATCCCACTTCTAAAGACAACGTGTATTATTGAATTTTAACAAGCTTTGAACGACAATTTTTGACAAAAAGTAAAGAAAAATGTCTGGGTTTGCTAAAAATGTGGTATTAAAGGACTATTTCATCAAAAATTTCCGGGGAAGTACCTCGAACCTTTCTTTTAAAATAATTAAGTACAATTTACGGTTCTTTAATCAATTGAACTGGGAAATCAGAGAGATAATAGTTTGAAGAAGGCCTGCTCCAAATATTTTCAGTAAAGCAAGGAGAGTCCACATTTTTTTTCGTATTATAATTATTTGCTAAATGTTTTTGTAATTTCCACTCCTGCTTGCCTTTAAATAATTGTTAATAACTTTGCAAGTTAGTATTTTGTTTCACTTGTTGTTATTGTATATGTATTTTTTTCTTATATTTACATAATGAATTTGATAGCTCAAGAAATGTTAACTTTTAATTTCATTATATTAAGAGAAGCTATTCATTGTACTTAGTATGACTCATTCAAGTCAAGTTATTTCCACTCCTTGTAAGTAGGCT
>OX418216.1:151031803-151036177 GCA_948455865.1 Conomelus anceps
AGTTCGGAACCCAGCTAAAACTGTAGGTCCAACTCATCAATCACCATCATCCAACTCATTACCCACGCACAGGTATCAGACTTATGTGGGCTTCAACCTACAAAAAAAAAAAATGTCTAGAAAGATTGTAAGCGTTGTAGGAAGAAGAGGAGTGGTAGAATTAGATAAGCATGCTAATGAAGAATAAGAAGAATAAAATAAATAGGTGGGAAAGAACTACGGAATAAGAAGAAACAGGGAGATCACAAAAAGATAGTGAAGAGGAAGGAGGTTGACAAAGAGGAGATGAACAATAAGAAGAAGAAGGTAAAAAAGTGGGTGGAAGAATTACCAGGGCTCTTATCAAGGAATGGTGTGAAAAGGGAAGGGTAGATCAATCCATTCTTTTTGGTCTTATCTGTGGTGGTGTGTGCTACTGTACCTTGAGCAAGTGCCTTTTTAATCATCGAGTCAGAGGGTTTAATCTGGCCCCTACTAGGGAGAAGGGGCAAAGGGAGAGGGGGTTTTCGTCTAAAAGGGAGATATAAATGGAGGAATTTGGTGAGTGATAGACGGGGCCTGACTCAAACCCCCATTTTAAAAACCCCTGATCTGGTTAGTGGCATCGAGGAATGCGACCAAATAATCAATATCAAATTTTTAACGTTATGTATGGAACCGCTAGATTTTTCTCACATCAAATAAGAAGCAGAAGATGACGAAAAAAGAGGAGAAAAATTAAATTCCGAGAAGAAAAACTATTAAATATAGTTTTTAGATAGGTGATTACACGTTCTAGAAATCCAGATTCAACTGAATCTGGCAACCTGCCAGTTATGGAAATAAAAAATGATAAATATTGCTCCAGGTACAACAAATTTATCAGAGTTCAACAGAATAATTGAACAAATAAAAAAAAATAACAAAAAAATGCAGAAAGAGAATAAATAATTTTAATCGATTTTCAGGTTCATTTAATGATTAATAAAAATATAAGAGTGTATAGTTCCTATTGATGAGGACTCTTCTTTTCCTCCTTTTTCTTCTTTTTCTCATTCTTCTTCTTTTTTTATTCTCCTTTTTCTTTTTTCTTCTACTTCTTGTTCATCTGCCTTTTCTTCTTCTCCTTCAACTCCTCCTTTTCTTCTTCATCTTTTTCTTCTTTTCCTCCTTTTCTACTTGTTATTGTTCTTCTTCTTCTTCTTCTTCTATTCTACTTCTACTTCTACTTATTTTTGTTCTTGTTCTTATTTTTCTTCTTCTTCTTCTACTTCTACTTCTACTTCTACTTCTACCCGTTCTTCTTCTTCTACTTCTACCTGTACTTGTTCTTCTTCTTCTACTTCTACTTGTTCTTGTTCTTGTTCTTCTTCTACTTGTACTTCTACTTTTACTTCTAGTTGTTATTGTTCTTCTTCTACTTCTATTTCTACTTCTACTTGTTCTTCTTCTTCTTCTACTTCTACTTGTACTTGTTCTTCTTCTTCTACTTCTACTTCTACTTCTACTTGTTCTAGTTCTTGTTCTTGTTCTTGTTTTTCTTCTACTTCTACTTCTACTTGTTCTAGTTCTTGTTCTTGTTCTTCTTCTACTTCTACTTCTACTTGTACTTGTTCTTCTTCTTCTACTTCTACTTGTACTTGTTCTTCTTCTTCTTGTTCTTCTTCTACTTCTACTTCTACTTGTTCTAGTTCTTGTTCTTGTTCTTGTTCTTCTTCTACTTCTACTTCTACTTGTTCTTGTTCTTGTTCTTCTACTTTTACTTCTAGTTGTTATTGTTCTTCTTCTTCTTCTACTTCCACTTTTACTTCTACTTGTTCTTGTTCTTCTTTTTATACTTTTACTTCTACTTCTACTTGTACTTGTTCTTCTTCTTCTTCTTCTACTTCTACTTCTACTTGTTCTAGTTCTTGTTCTTGTTCTTGTTCTTCTTCTACTTCTACTTCTACTTGTTCTTGTTCTTCTACTTTTACTTCTAGTTGTTATTGTTCTTCTTCTTCTTCTACTTCCACTTTTACTTCTACTTGTTCTTGTTCTTCTTTTTATACTTTTACTTCTACTTCTACTTGTACTTGTTCTTCTTCTTCTTCTTCTACTTCTACTTCTACTTGTTCTAGTTCTTGTTCTTGTTCTTGTTCTTCTTCTACTTCTACTTCTACTTGTTCTTGTTCTTGTTCTTCTACTTTTACTTCTAGTCGTTATTGTTCTTCTTCTTCTTCTACTTCCACTTTTACTTCTACTTGTTCTTGTTCTTCTTTTTATACTTTTACTTCTACTTCTACTTGTTCTTCTTCTTCTTCTACTTCTACTTCTACTTGTTCTTCTACTTCTACTTCTACTTCTACTTCTACTTCTACTTCTCCCTTGACTTGTTGTTCTTCTTCTTCTACATCTACTTCTACTTTTACTTCTAGTTGTTCTTGTTCTTCTTCTTCTTGCTCTTGTTCTTCTTCTTCTTCTTGTTCTTCTTCTTTTTCTCCTTCTCCTCCTTCTCCTCCTTTTCCTTCTTTTTCTCTTTATTTTTTCTTCTTCTTCTCCTTCTCATCCTTTTTCTTCATCTCCTCTTCATTTTTTTCTTCTCCTTTTTTCCTTCTTCTTCTTCTTCTTCTTCTTCTTCTTCTTATCCTATCTCCTTCTTCTTCAATTTCTTCTTCTTCATCTTCTCCTTCTTGTTCCTCTTAATACTTGATTTTTTTCAATCCCTCCGTCTTGACGTGAAAAGGCTGTGCTTCCTCATGAGTTTTTATCTCTACTTTTAAAAGTAGACAAGGGATGAGGGAGACTAGAAGAGTAGGATGAAGGAGACGTATAGAAAGAAGGGAAAGATGGCAGAATGAAAGAGGAGAAGAAAGATAAGAAGAAGAAAAAATGAGTGTATAGTTCCTATTGATGGGGACTCTAACAGATCTACAGGTAGTTATACCTGTACAGGTAGTTCCACCTCGCCGTATGTGGCATGTTATGAGGACCTATAAATCTAGGTGGATTCCGAACCACCGTTAAGTGTTGCCTACTCTAAGTTACCCATTGCTCATAACGCCTATCAGTAAGCATTTTTGGAACAAAATGGAACATACTTCGCGCCACGAAATTAAGCGGCTCAAATAAATTGCGATATAGCAAAAAACAACAACTGACTGTGGTGACAAACCAAAATATGACTACTAGCCATGTCAGACTTGTAGACTAGGCAACACTGTACGAGTAGTGTTGTCAATTCGTGCTTTCATTCAGGTTGGTGATTCTCTACCATCAGCTGCTGACATGGCTCCATAATAGCTGTAAGCCGAAGCAGGAATCTGTTCAATCAGATAGAGATAAGCTGCGTTCTCCTGGGCACTCTTTGTAAGGGAGACCGATTAGATTGGCCAGCAAAAAAGTCACTGTTCTCTGCTGTAAAATCACTTCCCGGTGGTTCGGAACCCACATAAAACTGTAGGTCCAACTCTTCAATCATCATCATCATCATCATCCAACTCATTACCCACGCACAGGTCTCAGACCTGTGTCGGCTTCATCCTCCAAAAAAAAGAGTGAACTATAGACCATAAAAAAACACTAAAATAACTAAATAACAAAATTCCTAAAATAACACTCTTCCCCACCGACTATTATGAACTTAATGAATAAATTGTCAAATTAGTCAATTGTTTTTAGGAACTTTGTAAAAGCAAAGGTTGCAAAGTTTGTTTGTAAAAAGTAAAGTAGAGTAAAGTAAAGTAATGTAAAGTAATGTAAAGTAATGCAAAGTAATGTAAAGTAAAGTAATGTAAAGTAAAGTAAAGTAAAGTAAAGTAAAGTAAAGTAAAGTAAAGTAAAGTAAAGTAAAGTAAAGTAAAGTAAAGTCAAGTAAAGTAAAGTAAAGTAAAGTAAAGTAAAGTAAAGTAAAGTAAAGTAAAGTAAAGTAAAGTAAAGTAAAGTAAAGTAAAGTAAAGTAAAGTAAAGTAAAGTAAAGTAAAGTAAAGTAAAGTAAAGTAAAGTAAAGTAAAGTAAAGTAAAGTAAAGTAAAGTAAAGTAAAGTAAAGTAAAGTAAAGTAAAGTAAAGTAAAGTAAAGTAAAGTAAAGTAAAGTAAAGTAAAGTAAAGTAAAGTAAAGTAAAGTAAAGTAAAGTAAAGTAAAGTAAAGTAAAGTAAAGTAAAGTAAAGTAAAGTAAAGTAAAGTAAAGTAAAGTAAAGTAAAGTAAAGTAAAGTAAAGTAAAGTAAAGTAAAGTAAAGTAAAGTAAAGTAAAGTAAAGTAAAGTAAAGTAAAGTAAAGTAAAGTAAAGTAAAGTAAAGTAAAGTAAAGTAAAGTAAAGTAAAGTAAAGTAAAGTAAAGTAAAGTAAAGTAAAGTAAAGTAAAGTAAAGTAAAGTAAAGTAAAGTAAAGTAAAGTAAAGTAAAGTAAAGTAAAGTAAAG